>PVHY01009290.1:0-57143 GCA_004024945.1 Uropsilus gracilis | reverse complement strand
TGTGCCTCTTCTGACCTCCTCAGTTCTTAGCAGCCTCCCTCCCCTGAGGTCTCCTCCAGGCATTCTTCCTCAGGTGACATCAACTCATCGCCATCAACTCATCGCCTTTGTTCAGTATCTTTCCTAAGTGTCTGTTTTGAATGTCTTGCCCTTTCTAGTGGGTCCTGCCTCCCGTGTCCCTGGGAATCTGCTGAGTCCTCACTGGCAGTGGGGCTGAATTCAGATCAAGGGATAGCTTCTTCCCTTTGGGTCTCAGGAGCCCAGAGCCTGATGTCTGGCTTACATAAAGCCCTTAGCCTGTAGGGAGGCAGGGCTCAGGGCAGGAGTCTAGCCTGTTCAGTCAGGCCTCAACTATCCATGTGCTGCTCCAGCCTGGCCTTGGTCTGAGAATTCCATGGGCCAGGCCCTGCATGAGGCCCAAATAGACATATAGTAGCTGGGGAGGTGAGTTACAGAGGACAGCAGATACCAGCTACCTTCTCTTATCTTAAATGCACAAAACTCCCTTGAAGGCCAGTTCCCCCACCTTCTCTCCCAATCTCCCCCTCCCCCCCTTTTTACATGAAGCAGGCCACTGGTCTGCTCTGCCAAAACCAAGCCAAAAAGCACTTTCATGGTTTCCCATTCACAATGCAGAGTGCTAAGCACTACATGACGGTTTATATGTAACAGCCAGTTTCCTATTCAGTTCTCCCATCACTGGGTCATCTTAGAGTAGATTTGTTGTAAAACACATTTCAAAAGATTTTAGAAATAATTCAAGAATAACTTTTCCTTTTAAAGAGACTAGGTCTGCTGCCCAGGGTTGACTCGAACCCATGGACTCAAGGGATCCTTAGCCTCAGCCTCCCAGGTAACTGGTGTTATAGGCTCCTGCCACCGTGCCCGGCTCAAGAATAACTTAAACTTGAAGAACTTCAAGGAGAGTCTTTGGACCATCCTTTGCGAGAGACTATCTTAGTTTGCATCCTCTCCCCAATCCCACAACTAAAGAGATGCCTATACCAACTGTGTGAAGGGATCAGCAACCACCCCCCCACCCCGGGGGGTAAGGCAGCAGCGGTTTCCAGCCTCCAGGATGGCTGGTTTGGGGGTGGGGGTTGACACTGGCTTTTACCTCTATTTTGTTTTCGATGTAATCCCAGATCCCAAGCACCACAATTCGCAGAACAGTCTGAGGAGAAGAAATAAGAAAAGAGAGTTGGTTATTACTCACCAATCCCTGTCCTTTCCCCCTGGAGAAGATTCCGGAACTCAAAATCTGGAGCTCTGCTTAATCTATGATGCAAAAATCTATTCACCATCCCAGCCCTCATGTCTGCATCACCATTTGTGCCAGTCCCTCGCTCAAAAACTTTCAGTGCCCCTGGTCCCCACAGAACACACTCATGTGCTGTGGAATGATATCAAGACCCAGCTTCTCTCTTCACAGTCAGGGCTCAGTCTCCTGTGTGGCATAAATCGCTGGCAAACATACAAACATGCGAAGCTCATATCCTTCACCTGTTTGCACGTGGTCAGAGCTGCCAGTGACGCTCCGCCTACCAATCTTCTCTCCTTATACCATAATTGGAGCTTCAGCAGCCATTCAGCTAAAGACTACACTTCCCAGCCTTCCTTGCATGTTGGAGTGGTCATGTGACCAAGCTCTGGCCAATGGTAAGTGAACAGGGATGCACCCTTCCTAAGACTCAACTGCTGCTTTCCTTCTTCCCAGCGACTTAGCAAGTGGGTGTGAAGGGTGGTAGTGAACCACAGTCAACAGAGGTGGGCTGATGGGTTGAACAAGATGGAAGTGTGCTGGGTCCCCAGCTGCCCCAAGTCACCGTGTCTGCCTCATCTGTCTCTTCACAAGAAAGAAATGAACTGTACCTGGTTTAAGCCCCTGTGCTTTAGGATTCCTTCTAAGAGTAGCTTGACTGTGAGCTCACAGTGAACCTCTATCCCTCTCCACTTCTCTACCTGGCACAGATCTTCCTTTCCTTCTAGCCCGGACTCAGATGGCACATCCATGGCACTCTTGTGCTCCTGGGCATGGTGCGGCTTCTTCCCTGGGTGTTGCAATAGCTCCTGAAACATCCCCCTTTGACTTCAAGACCACCCAAGTAAGGCTCAAGAGACACCACCTGACCTCTCACCTTTAGCCCTAGTCCTAGCCAGAGGGTACACACTAATTGTGAATAAACACACACACATGCCCATGAGTGACTAACCCTTAAAGCGTCAGCACTCTGCCTTCAAGAGCAGTACCCTCACCAAGAGTACATCTTTCATCAAAGAGGCTACGTGTGAGCTGGTCTCATATGCTCTTGGTGCATTTGTCTACAGGCCTTGACTTGAACCAGGTGACTAGTTTACCAGTGTCCCCTCTCCCTCATGCTTGCAGCACAAGGCCAGCGATTTGACCTTGGTGACTCCGCAGACAGCTGCAGATGCTCTCCCACATCTTATACCATAAGAAAAGCTGGCTGATAAACTCTACCACTTCCTCTATGAACCTTCTGATTTCCATGAAGGGATGAGAAGGTGGTAGCCTGATGTCTACCCTTGAATGACTCCCCAATCTCTAGGTTAGAACCCAGACTTAATTTTAAGACAGTTCTGAACAGTGGAGAGGGAGCTGGGTTGGGGTCTGAGATTCTTAAAGTCATAGCTTGGTAATGAGCTGTTGTAGGGCTTTGGGCAAACCAACTTCCCTCTCTGGGCTCAGTTTTACCTTTTGATGGAGAGTTGGGCTAAATGATAGGAATCTTCCAACTCTTGCTGAGACTAGTATCTGCCTGTAAGTACATACTAATAGATGTCTCAACAAACTGGGCTCCACGATTCTCATTTTATACAGAGAAATGGAGGCTGCCCAAGCATTGAGTGGGCACATAGGCCTTTGGATGCAGAGTTTTTGAACTCTGCATAGTGGACTCAAGTTGGGTAAGAACATGTATATTGTTCTGGTTTCTTTTGCAGTTGTTCACTCCAACTTACTATGCTGATCTTGAATCTTGGTGTTTTCCTCCACTGAAATGTTATACCATCAACATCCACCTCAAGCTCCTAATTCTGGAACGCTGAAAGAAAAACACCTGGGATAGGACTGCAAGAAACAGAGCTGGGCCCAAATATGATTTCTCCAGTGATTACTTGTTCTTTCTTCTTTCAAAATTGCTTTGAAATTTACCATTTTAACCTTTTCCTAAATGATCAGTGGCACTAAATATACTCACATTGTCATCAGCATCACCACTTACTTGTAAAACTTTTTCATTGCACCAAGCAGGAACTCTGACCCCATGAAGCACCAACTCCCCACCCTGGAGGCTCCAGTCCCTGGCACCCACAACTCCATTCTCTCTGAGGTTGAGCACTCTAGGAACCTCACCTTAAAGGCATCCCCTTGCTTCCTTGCAAACAAAGCTTAGCTGAAAAGGCAGTCACTCATGGACATGAGGTGGGAGTGTTTTTTTTTTGGGGGGGGGTACAGGCTTTTTTTCACTAAAGATGCTTTTCGGAGCTTTCCCTAAACCGGAGAAAAATTTTTACCTTTTTAATCTGATACAAAAAGGAGCAGGATCTTTATTAACCCTTAATCTTCCACACACTAGTTACCTTTATCATTCAAATACCTGCTGCTTACCTACCTGAGGGCCCTCTCTCCCAAACTAAAGAAAAAAACCAAAAAACTTAAAACTGTCTCTTTGGAGACTATCTCCCATTAACAGGAAGATAAAAAAGAGAACCAGGTATGACACTGGGCCAGCAATCCAAGAGGGAAGAATGGACAGAATGTGGATCCTCTGTGCTCTGGGAGGGGTAGAGATAGAACCGGTTTATGGGGAGACAAGGTGCCAGGTGAATAAGCAGAGCAGCAGGAGCACTGTCCCCTGGGGACATCATGGTGGGCCATCTCCAAGGATTCATCCCCCTGGGCCCTGTCTAAGCCTTCCCCCCACCCTGCCCCATTTTTCTAGCTCAGCCCACAGAAACAGAACAGGCACCACATCTGTGGTGAGGGCTTGGGAGACACCTCTTAGATGAATTCTGAAAGGTCCTTCCCAATCACCTTGTTCCTTGCAGGATCCTTGAATGAGATCCCCTGTCCATGGAGGCCATGACATGGCCACAGCATCCTGCAACCTCAAGGCCCCCCTGTGTGGGTCTTGCCCTCTGACTGCCCGTGCTTCTCAGCATGGCCACAGAACCTACTTCTGCCACACCTAGGTCAGTTGTTTAAAATGCAGATGCCTGGGTTCTCATGGAGATCCAGGACATCAGTCTCTGGGTGTGGGGCCCAGGGATGTTGCCTTTATAATGTGCTCTCCCAGGCACCTAACAGTAGGTGGGATGTGTGACACACCCAGTGAAGATGGCCACCTGCCCTCATGCAGCAGAGTTGAGTCAAAGTTTCCAGGCCTTCTGGGGCCTCAGTCTCCCTTACCACCTTGTGACATGGGTCAGATCCCTTCCAGATTAGGCACAGTGGCCCCATATAGCCTGCCTCACCTGCATGAGACAATGAAGTATTCATGGGCATGTGCTTTGTGAGCAGGACAACTCAGTCCCATGTGGGAAGAGCAAAACTTCCTTGACCCTGACTTTAGGAGAAGGGGATGCTCGACACATGGCCAGTGTCTTGGCCAAACCTGGCAGATGGCATCACTGAGTATGACCAGCCAAGTTGTGATTGGTGCCATTTCACAGATATAGAAACTGAGGCCCAGGGAGGGTCAGGCAAATCCCTCCTCCTCCCAACTCAAACATCCGCATCTCCTCTCAGGAGGGACTCCCCTCGCCTCTCCTGGTAGTGCAAAGTCCTGGCTCCTGCTCTGCTCCCTGCCTACCTCAGTCATGTGCCCTGACCCACGCAGGGTCTTTCACCAAGGTGGGGACCTGAGCAGGGTCTTAGGATTTGGAATCTGGGAGACTGTGGAATGAAGCTTCTTCTCATCTGTAAGATGTCTCTGTCTCTGTGCAGCTTTAAAGGGCAAAGACACTTTTTTTTTTTTTTTGAGACTAGGTCTTGTTATATTGCCTGGGGTACCCCCGACTCAAGCAATCCCCAGCCTCAGCTTCCCAGATAGCTGGGATTACAGGCACACACCACCATGTCCAGCTATTTTTTGGGACTAGGTCTTGCTATGTTGCCCCGGGTGGGTCTCAAACCCATGGACTCAATCAATCCCCAGTCTCAGCCTCTTGTCTTAGACTACGATTAAAGCCACATGCCAAGGTGGCCGGCTCGCAAAGGCACTTCTTATCTAGGTAGAGGAGGAGCCCCTGGTTATGCTTGGTGAGCCTAGTGGAGGCTGGCACCTTGGCTCCCCCAGAGCCAGCCCCAGAGCTGGGCCTACCAGTCAGGGGAAAGGCAGCAGTGTGAGTCCAGTCCTGAGCCTGTGGCCTGCAAGGCTGTGCCGGCAGGCTGGGGAGGGGGGAAGCACACACTGAGAGTACCAGAGAACAGCCCTGCTCTGGGGCAACTTTTCACCGCCAAGAAGGGTGCTGGTTCCCTCTCTAATATCTTCCCCAGGAATAGCGAAAGGAAGACAGAATCCAGGATCCATGTATGAGGGAAGAGCAAGAAATGTGAGCGAAACCACTGTTAGAGCTGAAAGCTGTCTCAAGTAGTGAGTGAAGATTTGCTGGGTAACAGGAGCTGTTGAGAGGCGGCTTCAATGTAGAAGGATAAGGCCTAGGCTTAACTTGGCTGGCAGTGGCCTTCAGTTGGCATGTGGCCCAGCAACCAGCTCCCTAGGGAGCTTGAGGAGCCTGGGACCCACTCTGACAGGCTGCCTGGTAAAGAGGGGGCAGTTCTAAAGGGGTCAGGCACCCATAAAGCAGGAGCAAAGTCAAGGTGACCCAGAGAGCCTACCTCTTCCACAGCACCTATGGTGTACCTTTACACCCAGCCAAGGCAGCAACCGGAGCCCCCAGGGGGCCCGAGCCCACGGCAGAGACTGTGTGGTCTCTCCCTGGCATGGGGTTCACCTGACAGCATTTTCCCAGCCTTGTTCAAAGAGAGAGCTCCAGGCAGCTGGGTAGGGGGTGGGATGTTGAAGGACATGACCATAGATGCACAGCTGGGAAGAAAGGTGTGTATTTAATGGTTTACTCTGCCTCAACTATTTCCTAGAAACAAACAAACAAAAACTGCAGAACCCCCTTAAACATGTTATTGCAAAGAATGGGACAACATAGAAAGACAGGTACAAAATACGAATGGGCAAAAAGAAAAGCAGATTCCAGAATACTGGGTCCACTATGATCCCATTTTTCTCAGGGAAAAGATGTGTATATATATATATATATATACACAGGCGGTGAGAAAACACTCACATAAGCCAAACAAGTAGCGGTTCTCTGTGGACAATGAGGACACGGGCAGAATTCTCTCTGGAAACACGCTCACTTGTTGAGATGCTGAGTGAGTGAATGGAGACACAGTGCTCCCCTGGTGTGGACAGGGCCCAGAGTCACTAGGGTCAGTACCCTCGGGCTGTCACTGGCCCTACATGAGGTCTTAGATCTGAAGCCCATGGTCAGGGAGGACGTGCTTCTTTTCTGCTACCTCCTCTTCCAGCTCTCCCATGTGCCCCATCCCCTGTGGCTGAGGAGGTGGTGGAAGTGGGAGTTCTGGGCCTGAGATCACTCTGGATCGGAGCCAGAGGAAGGACTTTCTATAGCGTACTGCATGATCCAGCCCCTTGCCCAGAGTTAGGCCACCTCTAGTCTGAGCACCACCACCCACTCTATAGCTGCACATTCCAACTTGCTTAGACAATTCCAGACCCAATGTCCCTGCTCCTAAAGTCACGGTCAAGGTCATGGCAAATGAAAATGTGCAGTGAGGTTTTGAAGAATAATTTTACATGCTTAACGCACTCAGGCCTTCTGAGGTAGACATCACACGCAGGCCTAGGCTGAGTAACCAAGGGAGCAGAGCACAGAGGGGCATCTCCCCCTCCAACAGCACAACTAGGGACAGAGCTGAGCCTGAGGAGGCGAAGTGATAGATGCTCAGGAGCTGAGCAGGGAGGTCCACACGGGCTGCTGGGGAGGGGCTGTGGGGCCTGCTGGCCAGGGAGGACACGAGGGAGCTGCTGAGTGGGCCAGGGCTTCCAGGCGGGAAGTACAGGTCACTTGTAGAGTGAGTGCACAGAGCTCATGTGGCTCCTTGGTGCAAGCTAGACATGGTGCCCTGACCTGGCACACTTGGTACTTACTAGGAAACTGCTTCATATACTCAAAAACGGGACACTTTGAAAGCTGTCTTAGCAAACAGTCCATCTACTTTGACGACAGGACTTGCATCCCAGCACTGAGGCCGGGGAGGAGCTCTGGGACAAAGGGTTCCTGGTGGTGGTAACAAATCAGCAATGGACACTACTATGAGGTCGGCCTGCTGCCAGCATGGAAGGGACAGGGCTGTGGCACAGGTAGGGGCTAGCGGGACGCAACCTTCTAAAACCAAACTGCTCCTTCCAACAGCTGGTCGATCTGGAGCTTTGCCTATACCTTTCCCCACAGCCCTGTCAGTCTTTGATGGGGTCACGCATTCACTGACAGACAGGGGTGAGGAGATCAGAGGGGCCAGGTATGCAGGGGCCCCTGCAGCCTACACCTCTGTTAAGTGGGAGAGAGCAGTGGCTCAGGCTCAGGTGGAATAAGCAAGGCTGCCCTGAGAACCGGCCAGTCTCCTCAGAGTAAACTGGGGAAACCAAGACGCAGGGGCAGTGACTTTTCCAAGGCCGCAGTGACTCTGTGGCCAAGTCGACTACCTTTGGTTGAGTCCTTGTCAGAAGCTGAGGGGACACATGTTTTCCTCTACTCGTCTCAGCACAGGCTGCAGCACCGGTCTCCTGCCTTGTGTGCCCTGAGGGAGTCCACCAGGACCTGTCTGGAGGAGGCAGGGGAAGCAGGGGGGTCCCAGAACCTCGGGGTGGCCTTGATACGGAAGGATGAGGCCTGGGCTCAGCTAGGCTGGCAGTGGCCTTTGCTTGCACATGGCCCAGCAAGCCCTTGGGGTCCTGGGCCCACTCCAAGAGGCTGCTTGGGAAGAAGAGGGTGCTTTTAAAACTGGCTGTTGGAAGAAGCCAGGTGGATGAACCGGATGTGGTCTACATTAGTCAGACATTAAGGGAATGAAGCGCTGACTTAGCTGTGCGACACCACAGGCAAACCCAGAACATGTGCGGGGGCCAGAGTCACACACGAAAGGTCATGTCTGCCCCCGTTACTGTTATGTACTTTCCACAGCTCGCTCACAGGAATGAAGAGCTCAGAAGTCAGCGGGGAGGCAGGGAGGTAGGGCTGGTGTTGGTACAGAGTTCTGTTGGGGGTAATGGACACACTCTGGCACTAGAAAGAGGCAATGGTGACTTAACACTGTACATCCCTGAACAGTTATGTCATGCCAGTTTCACCTCAAAAAAGGAGCAGCAGCAGTGGCTGCAGCTAAAGCCTTGAGGCTCCCATCTGGAAGGCCAGGCATGGGTCAGTTTTCTCCTCTTCCAGGAAAAGAGTTATTAGCTCTGTGGGTCTCACATCCTGGCCCCATTAGGGGACAGGGCCACACCCACAGCCCTTGCACTGGCCCTGCTGCTGGGTGACCAGGCCTTAGCCAGGCCCCAGGCCCTTGTGCAGTCCTGGGAAGGGAAGCAGCTGGCTCCCTGGTTGCAAACAGATGCTAGGCCTGGTCTCAGCCAAGGGTGAGGTTGTGCTGTGCAGACAGTTTGCATAATTCCCCATCTGGATTCCCAAGGCACTACCCATTTTTGGGCTGTGACCTTGACTGACCCTGACTGACCTAGACCACGGGGGACCCTCGGGCATTTGAGGTCACCCACTTTCACTAAGGCCCTTTGCAGGGACTGCTGCATGGCCTGCTGGGCCGAGGAGCTCACTCCCACCCCTGGGGAACATGTTTCATCGTCAGTGGCTTACCCACGGGGATGGCTATCCTCAAATTGAGCTGCCCCATAGACCCCCCCTTTGGGCTCTGCCCTCCAGGACCCCCCCAGAACAGAGGAACCCACTTCCTCAGCTTCCCCCTGCAGAAGTCTAAAAGGGCAAGGGCTGAGGGAGGCCAGCATACCCACCCTGCCACTCCTGCCAGCCCTGAGAGTTTTCCACTCTTCCCAGGCCTCCATTTCCCAACCCATAAACTGAATATTGCTGAAAGACTCCACTGAAAATCCTGCTGTGCCCTTTGGGTCAGGCCTTCTTGGAACTTGCCTGTGAAATCCCATGTGTTCACAGGTCCTATGGCTCTGAGCAGTCTCCATGCTTGGCACATAACCATGTCCCTATGCGTCACCAGAGACAGAGGGGCTGCCTGAATGTGGGGTGGTGGTGTCCTGCCTCTGTGGTCAAAGGTGCTCCCAGGTCAGGCCTTTCTCAGTTGCTGGTCCTGGCCCAGACCTTTCCCCCGGATCCCTAGTCCCTGATCACTCTACCAAGGCCACAGGGAGGTGCAGTGGGGAGACAGAGCAGGCGCCCAGAGCTCTGGCCAGAATCGACTCCATAACCCAGGCTGCTTGCCTTGCCTGTATAGTTTAAAAACAGTGTCCTTTTAAAGACTACATCTTCAGCAGGGTTTTCAGTGGCAAATATGCTAGCCTGACCCAACACTAAAGGACAGCTGGCCCCCAGCCCTTCCCACTAGAGGTGCCCAGTCACTGTCAAAAGCACAACCCCATCATGTCTTCAAGCCCTCTAGGGGTAGCCTGTTTTGAGCTTGCTGTGTATTGATCCTCTCTACACAGGGCATGTGTGCTCCTCTCCCCTGGGACTCTTGCTACTTCAGTTGCTTTGCGGTTACTCTCCCATTAGTCCTATTCTATTCCTGTTAACCCCTCTGTTAGCTCCTTACTCTTATTACTCTTGTTACCCCTGTTGCTCTTCTGTTCCTTCCCTTTTCCTCCCAGCTATGCATCTACCCCACCCTCATCATCTTCAACAAGGGGCAGGTGTAATCACTGTTCGTCCCCCCCCTCCCCCCCCCCCCCCCCCCCCCCCCCCCCCCCGCCTCCAGTTCTTTCCACTGGACCTGGGGAGGCCCTGTCCCCTTTCAGCTGACTGGGGGGGCGGTGGTGGTGGAGTGGGGGGGGGAGCCTGAGGCCCATAACTACTGCTCAGGGCCTTGTCTGTTTCAGGCGGCTGTCTCTGGCAGAGACAGGAAGGGGGCGCCACATTAATGCTGGGTAGTAAGTTCTGCAGAGCCGATAAAACCAGGGTGGCAGGAGGTAGAGGTGGTTTGAGGCGGGTGGCAGATGGAAGAGCTGCAGCCACTGATCAAACATTTCTCTTGGCAGTCACACACTCATGGTACATTTTCCAAGGTTTGCATCAAGGAGACACCTGACCATGCCCATGCGTTTGTGGAAGGGAATCATCCTGGGAAGAAGCAAAGGTGCAGGGACTGAAAGGGCAAGGCCCTCAAGGGGGCAGTACGCTGGGAGCAGGTGCTATTCTGGGGCATGGGCGAGGCACCTCCTGGACAAAAGTCAGTTGATTGGTTAGGATGCTTCTCAGAGGGGCGGTGCTGGGGTCTGCTCCCACAGTCTGAGCCTCAGGCCTAGGTACATGAGCCAACACGTCATCTACAAAATCCAGTACCCTGGGTGGTAGGAGAATGTCTATGCTTGTGATGCTGCTGCTCCACCCCACACAGCCCAGAACTGGATTCTGGACTCGAGGCCTGAGGCACAGCCCTCCCTTCCCTGATTACAGAGAGCAAGATGGGGTGCAGTAAGAGGCAGCCAGAGATGGTGAACAGGGCACTCTGGGACTCCTGGCTCCTTGGGTTCTGGATCGCACACAAACCATTCTCTACCTCCATCCTTTGTCCACGGTCCTTCTTTTCCCGCAGCATCCTTCCTCCTCTCCCCTCCCATCCCCCCCAGGCCACACTGTGTCCTGCAGCCCTGGGGGTCTCCAGGGTGGCAGCACCCATGTGTGTGAGCTGTGTCTGTGATCACAGGTGGGTGTGACTTCAGCATGTGTGTCTCTCTAGCAGTTCTGGACTTGGTCTGCTCCTCCCATACCCTGTGCTTGCTGGCCTCACTGAAGGTGCCAGGACCTCTGAACTGGCTGAGCAGGCCTGTGGCAGTGGTCTGCACACATGGTTGCATGACCACGGCCAGCTGACTTGGCCGGTCATGTGCTCTGTGGGGAGGAACATGACTCCAGGGAGCTGCTGCCATGCACAGGACATGCCCAGGCTGCCTGGTTCCCCTGGGACACCTGGCTCCAGCAGCACCAAATCAAGGCCCCTGAAATGCAAAGGAGCCTGCTGTGCTGACTGGGGACTGCTCTGGGGACTGCTCTGCAGCGCTGCCCACCCCCAGTGGAAGAATGAGCATGTGCTGGGATCCTGGGTTCCCACCCATTTCATCCTCCATCGGGATTGGGACCTGGTGCCTGGCACCACCGAGCAGCTTTCCAAACTCTTACATCACACACAGAGAAGTGACTTGAGCCTCATCAGGTGGCCAAGTACAGGGTGTCCCTGCTCCCTGACATTGCTATTATAGCCCTGTCCCTTTACCACATGGGGGTGGGGTGGGGAACACAGCTCTGGGCCTCACCAGTCCAACGATCCCACTATGCACCCTCAAGTGCACAGCCCAGTCTGTGACTCTGTCCTCTGCCTCTGCCTGCCTCAGCTCCAAGGGGAATCCCTGCACCCCAACACCCAGTCAGCATCAGACTTGCTTTACTTACTGCAGGTCTCCTTGCTCTGCAGCCTGGCTGCCTCCCTTGCCCGCCTGCTCCTCCTCATCACACAAACCACTCGTGCTCCCTCCCTCCAGCACCAGGTCCTCATTGCTTCACAGGTAAGGTGTTCTTGCCTGTGTGACACCCACTTTCCCTCTGGACTCAGCTCACCAAAGGACAGACCGCTGGGGGTGGGAGGGTGGGCAGCTGTTGCTCTTGAACCTCCTCCTAGCACAAGCCTCTGCCTTTTCTAACCTATCTCCTCTCAGCAGCCTGGGGGCTCCCCTGCCAGAATGAAAATTGGCCCCCAAGACAGGTGTTGCTGTACAGAGAAGGCCCAGGTCTCACCCACCTCTGAGAAGAACACGGACAGGATGGTCAGACTGATCCAGTGGATCACACCGGCAAACTGGAAGGCGCTGGAAACTGCAAGAACACAGTGACAGGCTGATTTCAGGTGCCAGGACGCAGGTGCCCGGTGCAGGGCTGCTCGGGCTGTGAAGGGTGCGGCTGTGCCAGGGGCCCAGCCACTCAGTGCGCTTAGATCTGGCTGACACGGGGTCTCAGGACAGCGAGGCTGCTGTCAAGCAGCTGTGGTGGGGGTGGCAGGGCAGGAGGCCCAGAGGCTTGCCTGTCTTCTGTGGAGGGCTGCCTGTCTCTCCCCCAGCCATCTCCTGGGCCCAGCTCGGTGGGGCTGATGGTGGGCCTGTGCCTCGCCGCCCTCCTGGCAAGAAGCCCTCCTGAGGGCTCGGTGCAGGCCCCGGGGTCCCTGGCTTTCCGCCCTGCACTGGCAGGTCTACACACGCTTTGGGAAATACCCTCAGTTACCCCAAGGTGCTGTGCTCCAGGCTCTAGGCAAGCTCCCTTTGACTTCCATTCTGAAATGGTGTAGAGACAGGGGTGGTATGGGGGGTGAGCTGGAGCAAGGACTAAAATGCAGAGCCAGAGATGGGCCCCAGACCTTGGCAGAGCAAGCAGGCTGGGTCTGCTCCTCACCTTCCAGACTCTAGAAAGTAAATGGGGGCAGGGTCAAGCCCTCAGTCCTCCCAGCTCACCTGTCACCAGGCAATCCTTGGCAATCAGGTGCTATCTGAGGAAGTCCTTTCAAAATGCAGAAGACACGGCCAGTGTCCCAGTCTCGTGGGCAGAGTTCATCCAGCAGCAAGGCTGAAGGGGGTAAGAAGCCTCCAGACATGGGTGGGGCTTTGATGGAGACAGGGTAAGAGGGGAGGGTCTCCAGATGGCAGGCCTCTACGAGACATGGGGGGCAGAGTACAGGCGGGACAGGCCTGGCAGGGGGTAGGGCAGAAAGACTGCCCCGAACGAGATGGCACTGCTTGGCCAGGGCTCAGCATCCCACTAGAGAGAGGCAAAGGGAAAATCGCCAGGGCTGTCAGAGGTGTGGACTGGCCTAAAGGAGAGGGACCCACCACCTCCCCCAAGGCTCTGAGCTTTGCCAGCCCCAGGGGTGGGCAGAAGAGGGTGGGGGGGGGGAGGAAGGAGGCTGAAAAAGCAGGTTCCAGGTGAGACTCCCTGCCCTGGGGCCAGTCTGGCCTTGAGAACAAGGCCTGCTGGAGTCACACAGCTCTTCCCTGGGGCACATGGCTGGGAGGGGAAGCCTGAGGCCCTGTGGCTGCAGATGATGCTGAAACCATAAAATCTCACCCCACTATTTCTCAAATAAATCCCTATTCCTTTTTTACGGTTGACTTCAGAAGAGCGATAAATCTCTGACTGTGTATTTTATGGAATTCAAGATGCCTTTTATGAGCTGCTATTGGATCTCCCACCAAAATCAATCTCCTGGATATTTAATTTTGAGCAAAATTCCAGTGTCGTTCAGGTTTTCAGTTATGCTCAAGGCCTTGTCAAGCCTGAGTGGCAAGGGCCCCGAGCACAACCCACCTCAGGGGAAGAAAGAGTCTGTTATGGTCAGTCAGATCCCATAAAAAGCAGACCTGCAGATAAGGGGGAAGAAAAGTAGACACTGTGGTTTAGTTGAAGACAGGCTGAGTGTTAAGACCCCATCAGTCACTCTGCACTGGAAGATACTTGATCAGAACCCACAGGTCACAGCTGGACAACACGAAGGAGGCTGGTCGGTCCCTGCCAGACTCTCCAGGGAGCTGGGGGGGTGGGCTCTAGGGAGTGAGAGGGGCCTGGATGCAGGTTCAAACAATGGCACTGGGGCAGGTTAAGAAAACCATTCCAAGCTGACTGACTGGTTTGGAGGTGGTTGGGGGGCCCTCGACCCCAGTCTGTGCCTGGACAGGAAATCTCTCAAGGGACCAATACTGTGATCTCTTTTTCATGTGTGCTTGGATGATCTATCCTGCAAATCAGGAAACTGAGGCAAAGCAGCAGTTGGAACCACTCAGGCAACAAAAGCCAGGAGTCGAGATCCTCAGTCCTCACTTCCTGTGTACCACAGGGGTCTGCAGTGGGAAGGGGTACCTGGCCCTCCACTGGGACAGTCATGCTGCCTTGCACAGGCAGAAGGACATAAGGTACAGACAGCCCGAGGATGGCAGGTTGTGCCAGGCTGCCACAAACACCAGACCAGGATGCACAGCAGGAAGACCTGGGCAGAGAAGTGGCCCTGCTGCCAAGTGGCTGATGGCTCCAAGGCCCAGTCCAACACTGACACGTTCTGAGTCTCGCTTCCTCGCCTCTCCCAGGGGGTAACACAGGTCTTGCCCATCTCAAATGCAGGGAAAAGTGTTCTTAAACGTCCACACTTCAATGGATGACATCTCTAACTTGTGGCTGGAACCTTGGGGGCACTGTCACTGCCAGCGACACACAGGGATCCAGCTCCACACGTGGCGATTATCTCTAAGTGACAGAAAATTCCAACCTGGAAAACTCCAACTGAGAACAATAAAAAGTGCATACAGGGGTCCCCAACATTTTAATGCTCATCAGTTTCCGGACATAGAATGCTGGGTGGAGGGACTCAGAGGCACACTGGGGGCAGAGGCAGAGTGGTGCCGGGAGTATGCCGGGACGGGAGGAGCTGCCTACCGCACGTCCTCCGGGCGGGAGAGCCCGGGAGCCCGGGGCCAGAGGCAGGTGGCCGCACAGGGGGCCGGCCACATGGCTGGTTGGGGACCCCTGATGGATGCACATTGAATATCGACATCATACATATTTGCATATGTGTCTCTCTTGCTACTCACACTGGAGAAGCTTTATATCTATTAGAAGTTCCAGAGTCAGGAGAATCACCACCAATATTACACAGGCTACCAGGAAACTGTTGACACTCGCACTGAGCAAAAATACCTGCCACACGGCTGCTCTCTTCCCACAGCACGGCTTCAGCCAGGTGGACCTGCGGGGACACAAGTGGGCAGGAGGCTGAGAGGGGGCAGGTCCAGCACAGCCCCCCGTCACCCCCATCAGCGTCACTCCTCTTGGCCCCGCTGCATTCCCAGGAGATGCCACCTCAGTCAGGAGGGTTGACAAGACACCACGCCCAGTCCCGGGCTCAGCTTGCAGGCTGACCGGTTAACTGACGGCATCCCTCGGGCTTCAGGCTCCTTGTCCCTAAGATGGGTAGGAAGCCCAGCTGGCCATGTGCCCGCACTGCACTGAGTGGGCGTTGCTCTCCTGCTCCTGCCTCAGGTGGGCCCTGTGAGCAGGAGGCCCTCACCCCCCTTTCGTCCGTGCTCAGTGAATGAATGAACGCATCTTTCATTTGTTCTGTTATACAAGCAAAGATCTAAACTTTGGCAATAGGGAGTAAGTACTAGGTTCATAAAGTGCTAGTGGTTGGTTGTTGCTCGACCATTTCTATGGTTAAGTTTTGGAAAACTGGGTCAAAGGGAGTTAAAAGAAGATTTTTCTCCCTGGGAAAAGGTGTTTAATGTGCTATCATGTCTTTATAATCATCACAAGCCAAAAAAGGATAATAGTATCAGTATTTCCCAAACTCGCCCAACCAAGACACCCATTTTTTTTGATGTCAGGTCAAACATTTTTCTCTCTTTTGCCCAGAGAACTGCAGGCTCACGTTGCCTGGGGTACCACAGACTCAAGCGATCCCCAGCCTCAGCTTCCCAGGTAGCTGGGATTACAGGCACGCCACCACCACATCCAGCTATTTTTTTGAGACTAAGATTCCCTATGTTGCCCTGAGCGGGACTCGAACCCGCGGACTCAAGTGATTCCTAGTCCCAGCCTTGCTCTGCAGGCTGTGATTAAAGGTGCATGCCACCGTGCCTGGCCTAAGACACCCTTTTGTCTCTGAGCATCTGCAGGACTGAGGAAACCCTTCAATGATCTTGAATATTTACGCACAGTGATGAGGCCACCAACTCTGCAATATGGACTGTGTCCTGAGCAGGCTGGGAAGTAGGGAGGAGCCCAGGAGAGCAGAGCTGAGATCCCCCTTGGGGGGGGGGATGCTGAGGTCACATCTCACAACCTTGGGAGTTTCGATATGAGCCTGACCCATCAGCCTCCCTTGCTGAGAAAGACCTGGGCCTCCTGAAACAGCAGATACTGACCAGCCCAGGAGTCCTCACTTCTGGCTTTAGCTGCCGGGGCCATGTGCAGAGGTTTAACCTCCCTGAGTGTAAACTCCCCACATTACTTCTACAGTTATTGGAAGTTTAATGAGAGAATTATCTGGCCCACAAGGCACCATGCAGCTGACGCAGAGTGATGGTGGCTGATCAATTAGCTGGTGACTCCAGTGCTCATCATTCTCAGTCCTCCCCACCCAGAGGGGCACTCTGCCGAAGCCAGGGCAGGGCCCACACCTATGCTGGGGGTACCTTGGGCCCCACTAACTTCTCCCAGAGGAGTGACAGGGCACGGTGAGGGCGTCTCTTCCTTATGGCCCGTCCGGGGCTGCTGGGCAGACCCTCTGAACCAGAGTTAGGAACAAGTCACAGCTCTTCAAGGGACCTGGTGGGAAATCCGATTCCATGGCTTTCTGGACACTTCCTCACACTGACAGGGATGGCAGCCTTCACTCTGAGGGGAATGCAGACTGAGGTGCCGGCCCCCTTCCCCTCCAGTGCTGGTCCCAGAGAGAGGAGGAGGGATATTTCAACAGGCAATGGAGGAAGAGGTGGGCATTTCTGAAGTGGGGGTGAGTAATGGCCCAAGAGTGTGGGGTGAAGGATGACGAGACAGGGGGGGAGGGGGAACAGAGAAAGGTTCCTCATTAAAGAACAAGCAGAAGACGGGGACAGTGGTGGATGGACCCGGACTGAGCCTCTGGTGAGCAACCTCAACCCCCAGTGGACGGGCTTCCAGGTTCACATGGGATCCTCTGCTTCCTCACAGGGCAGGCTTACTTGGGCCAGCCACAAGCAAGAGGTCACAGGTACCCTCCAAAACTAATACCACATGGAGCTCAGTAGGGCTGCCAGAAACCATGTCAGGCATTCAGTTAAATCTTAAAGAAACAATGAAGAATAGTCTAGTGTGTTCCAAATGTGACCCTTAAAGAAATTCACTGTTTATTCAAAATTCAACTTAAACTGGGCATCCTGTATACTTATATGCTAATGGGAGGCCTGGGGAGAGTGGCTGTTGATTGGTGAGAATTTGCAAGGCTCTGGGAGACAGCTGGAGTTGGTATGGGGAAGGCTGGGCTCACCTGTCAGATGAGCATGGGCAGGGAAGAGGCAAGGACGGGGGTGGGGGTGGGGCAGGGGGTGCTCCAGGAGGGACAGTGTGGCCTGTCTCTTGGGGCCTAGACATGCCCAGCTGCCACAAGGGCCATCAGCCATGGATCGTTCCTGTGTATTCAAGACCCTTTGAATTTTGAGATGTCGCTGGCCTTTAGCTGGCCTCCTGGTCCGTGCCTCTCACGTCCCCCAGTTTGTGACATCTGCTGGGTGGGCTGGCCCTTTGCAAGGTCTTTTTAACCTCTCATGCCTCTCACCAGCCTCCAGGGCACATTCTATTTGACTCTGATATGTTCAAATGTTGGGTCTGGCTTCCTCCTTTGGTTAGAGCTCCCACAGTAATTCAGGGGGGTTGGTTGCATGGAAGCAGCAGGCATGGTGGGCTGGCCATGAAGGGCACAGGCAGAATTTCCAAAACTTTCCCCACATGTCTCCTCAGTCTTGGGGGGGATCCATAGGAGGGCCTGCAGATGGCAGGATTCAGAAAGCAGGCAGGGGAGGGTGGGGACACCAGGGGTGGTAGGGGGTCACTGTGACTCACCCCAGAGCAGTCCAACAAACAAGTCAGCAAAGTTCCTGGTGAGCTCTGAAGAACAAAGTTACAGGAGGGGAGAAGGGAGGGGAGAGTTGACATTTTAAATGGGGTGGCTGGCAGGTCTTGCTGGGAAAGTGACATTTGGAGGGAGTTGGAAGTGTGGGTCCCAGGGGTACGTGAGGGCTGGGGTGGAATGTTCAATAAACAGGGACTGTTCATAGTAAAATTCCACTTGGCCCCCAAGTACCTCAGGCACAGCAAGCCCCAGAAGACACACGAGCAGGAGTTGAAGGAGAAGGTAGCGTTAGCTTTTGGGGTGGAACTTTACAGATCTACACAGGTTGATGCTTTGGGTATTTCCACAGCTGTAGTCAAAACCAAGTTTCCCAACCACCTAAGGTAGCAGCAAGATGGACTCTCAGCTTAGGTCCTGATTCCATGCTTGTGCCAGCCCCATCTCACCTACCAGGCTCTCAACCAGACCAACCCACCAGTGATTTCATGTGGGCCCCCTTTTCTCACAAGTTCAAGGGGGTGCTAGTTGTACCATGTGAATCTGGGAGAATACCCGAGGGCTGAACTCAGCTGAAGCAGGTGAAGACCACCTTCAAGGGAAAGACAACATCCAGGGACAGTCACAGGTGGGGGGCAGCTTCCTCGGACAGGCAGGCTGCAGTATGCATGGAGGTCAGTGGTTCTTCACCCAGCTGCATCTAAGAACCCCCAGGAGGACAGCAACTCCCCATGGCCAGGCCACAAGGTGGGAGCCTGGCCTCAGTATTTGTTTATCTCCTGAGGTGGGACTTGGCCTCAATATTTGTTTATCTCCTGAGGTGATTCCAAAGCACAGAGAACTATATCCTTGGGACTGGAGGCTGGGTAGGTCCCCAGGACCAACTGAGAACTTTCTAGATGTGGAGAGCGCCAGCCCCTGCCTGTGCCCGCTGAACAAGGCTTGGTACTTCAGGGCTGCCCTGGTGATGCTTTGGATTTAGCAGGAGCAGTGGGTGTCCAAGGACGAGGAAGGCCACACTGGGAACCTGTGTGGGAGCAGGACAGAGTAGACAGTGTAGGTTGAGCTGTCCAGGCTACTGCCCAAAGGGAAGGTGAAGGTGAGGTGGGAGGCTCTGGGATGGGTCTGGGGGCCATAGACTCCATGACATTGAGACTGGGGCGGGGTGGGGGGGGATATTGAGGGGGTATAAAGGGTTTCCTTGGCCTGGATTCTGAGACCAAAGCCCAAGCCCAGACTCTGGGAGAAGCCTGGGTGGTGGGGTGGGAGATGGGATTTGATGCTTGATGCTAATCTGATGCTTGCACATCCTAAGATGCTAATAATAGTTCCTCTGAAATTCAGACATTTCTAAAAGATGATGTTTTAGTAGAAAAATAGAATGTTTTCATCCTCAAGATATCCCCGAGTGGTCAAAAGACGACTCAAGGGGTTTAAGGGGTCAAAAGGGAAATCAATCTTGACTCCTCAGAGAGGATACCCTCTCTTCAGCATGGGCCATCAGGTGGTTCTGAGGAGGGAGCTCCAGGTAGTGCTATCCCTCAAGCTGCCACCAGAGGGCAGATGACTCCGTTTCCCACCTGGGCACAGCACAGGCTGGAGCCGCGGGTCAGCTCCAGGAGGGACTGGGCTGCCAAATCCGCAAACCCAGAAATACCAACAAGCAGATGGTTTCTCCTGGCAAGTAGGCGGGAGCTGTACCAAGAGGTTCCTCTGGTCTTTCTGAAGGCTCAAGAAAACCTGGGCAGGAAGGGGAGGCTGGGTACCTTTGCTGCTTCTGCTTTTATATTCTTAGGAGCCTGAGAGGTTTGGGAGAATAGCTTCTAGAAGGTTGATGTGAACCTGGCAGCATTTCCAGCGGCTCCCTCATGGGTGGCAAAGCCCGGAAAGAGGAGCTCTAGGTCACTCTGCCAGGCAGTGCTCTCAGGCCTGGCGCGGCCACCTGGGAGGTAAAGAGGGCACAGCTCTGCCAGGTGGTGAAGGGGGAGGCTGGCCACTGCCACCCACAATCCTTGGTTCTCTCTCCACTGTGGTTTGCAGTTACCAAGTTGGTACAGATAGGCGGGGGAGGGGGGGAACATGGGGTCAGGGTGTAGGGCTGGAGTGTGGGGACAGTGAAGACCCTCGAGTTGCCCAGGAAGGTGTTGGGGGCAGGGAGAGGCATGACATCCTCTGAGGAGGTCGTCAACCCGACGGGCCAGCTTCCCTTTGGGTGCCTGGGCAGACGGCAGTCCCAGTAGAGCTGTTTATCATTGAGTCCCCAAGGACAGGAGGTGAGGGAGGGGGTGGGGTGAGTCTGAAGCCCATCTGGTGGCTGTGGGAACAAAGCCCAAGCACGGGCTCCCCACCCCACCTCCAACCCTGACTTGGGCAGCACTGCAGACCAGGGGCTCAGAACCTTCTGGGTTTGAAATTCTCCAAGTGGAGATGAAAACCACAGTCCGATACCTAAAAATGAACAAAAATAATGTTGTGCATAATATCTCTGGGAGGCCTGGGCCCCTGATCTCACTGTGCAGAGGCCTTCTCAGGAAGTCTGGCTCCAGGCTCAGCCGGACCCGTCCACGCCCCCACACTGGGGTCACCTGCTGGGTCAGCAGCCAACGTTACCGTATTTGAGCCTGATGATTGGAATACTGTCAGAGAGCGCGCGAAGCTAACTTCAACCTAACACCTAGCTTTAGTTGACGTGGCCTTTTTTAAAAAAATTATTGATTAACAAATACTCCCAAGCCATTTAGGTGTCGAATTATTCTGAGCCCTCTCCAAACGCTGACTGATCTGAAAAGACAGTTCCTTTCAGTTTTCTCTGTTGACTCGTAGTGGGGGAACCACTTCCAGCCAGTTTTGGTGATAACTGGTGTCTCCATATTGTGGCCTCAGCAGTGACCTCTGAAGCTAATGTTCCTAATACCCCAAATGGAAATAGGTTTATCTCCTTGCTGGACTGTCATCCAAACATTAAAAATAAGATGTGAAGCCAGCAGCAGTTTCTCTTCCATAGCTACTCTACAGACCTACTGCAATGATGGTATGGGTATTTATTACCTAAATCTGGGAGGTTTCCATATGTATTCTATTACCTGCCCACCAAATGCCAGGCACTGCACTGGTACTAAGAGGATGGGGGTGGGCAGCCTCCATCCTCATGGCCCCTGCAAGCCGGCATACTCTGAGAGGTGAAACAAATACGGGAGGAATAAAGCAGGAGGGAAACGAGCTCACCTGTGCAGGAATTCTCCAAGGGGACAAAAACCTGCATGAGAGTCCCCAGCCTGACCCCATAGAGAGCTATCCACTAAACAGCTCAACGAGTGCTGAGATTCTTTCTCTCTTAGTGAGAACCCAAACAACAGGAAAAGCCCCACCAAGCATCCCCTTGTTCTCTGGACCTAGTTCCAGAGGCAAGTCACACTCGGGCCCAGAGGCAGCAGCAAAGAAACACGTCACGGGGTAGGAGCTCTCAGTTGGAGGCAAGAGGTGACTCCCAGTCATTGGGGGGGTTAAAAACCCTGAACATTCCATCTAGGCAGCCTCTGTTCGCAATCAGAGCTAAGCTGTCACTTGGGAAGGAGGTAGGAGAGGGTGGTGTGAGCTGGGGTCATGGTCATGCTTCTCCCAGTCTCAGATCCCCTGCATTCTCAGAAGTGCCAATTGTGGGAAAGGCAGCAGGGTGTGGAGGCGAGGGCTCAGGACTGGGAGGCCAGCCACAAAGCCACACCCCGGGGGTCACAGTGGGCAACATGTGCCATGGATGGGCTGCCCTTACTTGGGGGAGCAGGGAACCGGCTATCATCTTCAAAGGGTTGCCACAGGGTTCTAGCCAGAGGTAGGGGAGGGGGATAGTAAGGCCACTCAATTCTGGGACTAGACCACAGATATGAGCACCTCTTTTGTCTATGCTTAGCGGGAAGCGTTACCTACATGAGGCCAGCCCTCCAATCTGGTGGGGACCAGTGGACTATGGTTTATACCCCCCCCCTCAACTTCTCTGTTCGGCTTTCTCTGATTCAGAGCTGTGGTTTGGCAAACCCTGGGTCAGTCACACTTGCCCTTCTTTTATTTGCTCAAAGTCCAGGTGCCTTCATAGATGACTGGGTATCTCCAAGCACTATAGTCAACAGTCTTATTGAGGGACCAGGTCTGTTTGGATTTTCCTCCCCATTCCAGTCTTGTGCATGCACCCCAAGGAAAAGGCAAAGGTGCTTTTCCGCCACCTGGTGGCTGTCTGCAGCCACAGGTCCCGCATTTGTGAGTGGATGGAAACAGGCCATTTTATTTTGCTGAGAAATAATGTATCTGTGGATGCACTGCCTTCTTAATAAACAACCTTCAATGACAGGAAAGAGACTAACCTGTGGTTAGCAGGAAGATTACCTCTGGGGCATCAATAATCCTCCTGAAATCCTGAACTTACTGAAAATACAGTTGTGGGTCACAGGGTTAGTAGGAGTCTGGGGAGAACTGGAACAGAGGAGGGGGCATGTCTTATGGACAAATCTCACTGGCTTCAAGAAAGTGAAGTAATGAAACACCTTTAAAAAAACAAACACGTTTTATTTTTTCTCCTTGGGGAAAAATTATGCAAAATACTTCATGAGCCACATGAGCCTGGACTTGCACTTGCAAAGACAGGGTCTAATGAACTTGCCTTTTAACTCTGAACCCCAAAAGATTTTTCCTTTTTCTAAAACGATGCTCTAAAATTGTACTAAGTGAAATTAGCATGTTCTGAGGCAAATTTGACTTTTCCCCCCTGGGATGACTTGTGAAGGTGTGTGGAAGAAATGGGGGATGCATTTATCCACCCATTCGAGTCATGCCTTCATCCCAGATGCATCCCCTTTTGCTCCAGGTGCAAAGGTCTGATTCTTGCCCAAAGGGAGCCAGCTCTCGAGTCAGACTTCCGGAAAGACAGAGACCAGTGTCACAAGGGCTGTGACAGTGGAAGGTAAAGGGTTAAGGGGGGAAGTGAAGACCCCTGCCTGGGTGTGTATGGGGGCGGGGAGAGAAGACCTTCTGGGGGATACAGTCCTAAGCCAGACAGTATGGAAATGGAGGAGGGTGTGCTTAGTGGGGCTATAGCTATGGCTCAGTAGGTCCCTTCTGTCCTTCCTCTGTGCCTCCAGCCTTTGTTTGCTGGCATACCTAAAATTACTTTAGTCCTTATTTACAGATGTAAAGGACCTTATTTACAGATGTAAAGGACCCACCTTTTCTTTTTCAAGCCTGACATCTCAAAAGCCATCTCTGTGCCTGTCACATTTTTTCCCTCTGACTGTGAAGTTCTGGAAATGTGCCACAGACGTCACCTCCAAGTGACAGCTCCCCAGCTTCTTCTGTGCTCCCATCTGTCCTGACCTTCAAGGGACTCTGGGCCTCTCTGAATGCTCTCTTTCCTGGCTTCAACTAGCCCAGGCTGCAAACCATGCCAACTTTTGGCATACTGAGCTGGGCAGAAGAAAAGAGAACTTTCACTCTGTGCCAGGAGTTAGGTTCCTCAAGCCAAGGATGGACAGTTGGTTCACTGATTGGTTCTGAGCCTTGCTTTCCCACCACTGACTGGGCATGATGGCCAAAGGCACAGAATGCAGAGGGGTGGCCTTTGTCCCCAGTCTGCGTATGCCCACACTGCATGGATGCTGGATACTCCTGGGATTTCTGAACCCCCTGAGCTTGGCATTAGCAGTTTCACAATGGATGCCATTGCTGGCACAATGATGTGGAAAGCAGACATGGATGAGAGGAATTCGGGGGGTGGGGGAGCACGCACCTATCTGGCCAGCTTCATGGAGCTTTGGTGTCTTGGAAACCACTGGCCTCTGTGAGGCAGGAAGGCAGCTTAGGGCCGCGAGGGACAGTCAGTGCACAGGTGTCTCATCTTGGGAGAAACAGGCTGGTGATACCAGACAGCTGGGTCTCAGTCCACTGGTCAGGCCCACAGAGAATGTTTTGGGAGAAGCCAGTTCTAGGGGGTCTGCTGGGTGTGTGTGTGTGGGGGGGGGTCACAAGTCCTGGAGCAGCATGCTGTCACTGAAAAGGCATCCTTTTTAATTTTAAGAAGTTTTTGACAAAGTTCTCTGTAACAATGACCCAGGAGGCAGCAAATGTGCAGCCAACACAGTGGCAGGAGAACCAGCTGTTCCACAAACCCGCCAGTTCCTGAGGGGTGTCTGGCTTCTCCATGAAGATGTCCAGGAAGTAGGTGAAGCCAAGCCAGGAGTTTGAGAGTAAGATCTGGAATACGGGTGCCGGGAATAGTGGTGTGTGCCTTTAATCGCAGCCTACGAAGCGAGGCCCAGGCTAGGAACTGCTTGAGTTTGAGACCCACCCAGGGCAACACAGTGAGACCTAGTCTCAAAAAATAGCTGGGCATGGTGGCGTATGCCTGTAATCCCAGCTACCTGGGAAGCTGAGGCTGGGGATTGCTTGAGTCTGTGGTACCCCAGGCAACATGAGTCTGGGGTTCTCCAGACAGAGACCTAGTCTCAAAAAAAAATCTGGAATAGGGATAGGGCTCTGACAGCTACACACAAAGGATGTTAATTTCAGCTGTGGGACTGGGTATGTATAGAATGAGTAGAGCAAAAATGGACAGTAGACGAAGAACCCCAACATTTAGGGACTGAGCAAAGAAGGTGCAGAGAAGAAAAGTCAGAGAGGTGGGAAGAAATCCAGAAGAGTGTGGTGTGGACCAGCACAGGCAGAGTCTGTCTCAAGAGGGAGGGCAAGGCACAGAGGAGACCAAGGGTCCCAGCCACCTGGGGTGGTCAGTGACCTTGGGGAGAGCGGGTTCCACCATGCGAGGACAACTTTGGCAGCAGAGAGGAAGGGAGAGGAGGTGGTGGCTAACAGGAACTACGAGTCAAGGGAGGATATGAGAATCATGAGCCAGGTCAGAACTGATGGGAAGCTCACAAGAAGGTGGGAGTGGGGGGAGAACAGGTGCTCAGAGATGAAAGCCAAATGTGGAAGCGGGCGAGGGGCCAGAGCAGCACAACCCACACATGATGGCTTCAGACCCCTGCTGAGGGCAAGAGGGGACTGCAGGTGACTAGAAGGCACCTGAAACAGTGCCCTGGGGAACAGGACTGAGGGGCTGGGTTGTCAGGCAACAGTAAGAGACAAGTTGAGTCTTGAGATCCTGAGTCTGGGGGGCATTGCTACAGGCTAAACATCTGTGTTCACCCCAAATTCATGTATGGGAGCCATAATCCTCCACTGTGTTGGTCTTTGATGGTGGGACCTGGGTGGGGGGGCGTGAGACTTAGATGAGGTTGGGGAGAGGGACCCCAGGTGGGATTAGTACTTTTAGAGCAGAGTTCAGCTGTCTCTACTCCCTCAGGCCAGGAGAGGCCCTGGACACATCCAGATGACAGTCACCTGCCCTGTGGGCATCCTGATCTCGGGCTGCCCATTCCCATACTGTGAAAGACACATGCCCATTGCTGTCCTCCAACCTAATGGCCCTTGGTTATGGGGCCCAGCTGCAGGAGTGGTCAGCAGTTGTCTGATACCCTCTCTGAACCTCAGTGTAGGAGGAAGAAGTTAGAACAGCAGAGAGATCTGCAGTTAGGGCTCTGTTGGGCAGGTCCCTCAGGACAGACACTTGGAGCAGACAGAATAAGCAAGAGTGGGCTGTCCACCTGGGCCTCAGGATTTGCCCACACTGCGGAGACTCCAGGGGAGTGGCCACCAAAGCCCACAGAGCATGCGAGGTGCCTGGCAGTGGTGTTCCAGCACTGTGCCACAGTGTGAAGTCACAGCAGTGATGTATGAAGGAACAGTGACAAGTGGGAGCCCGTGGGAGACAGGGTTCTGCTTGTTTCTGTTCTGTGCGACGTTAGGCAATTTCCACCTGGTAGAGCTTGGTGTCCTATTAGGATACTTAGACTAGATGCTTCCTCAGGGCTTGCCCAGGGCTAAGCTCTGGGCTCTGGGAGTGTGAAAGCACTGAAACATCACTGAGGCCTAAAGAAGTGGCAAGGGGGCAGCTAGGCCACTGACGCCGTATGCTGGGGTCTCTTTACCTCCTTCAGAGAAGATTCACATGCCTGCACAAGATTCACTCCTGCTCTAGCTGGAAGGGTTTTGATGAGACTTACACTGAAGTTTGTCAAAGACCTACTGAAGTGTGAATAATGCTGTGTTGTGTTTTTTTTTTTTTTTTTTTTTTTTTTTCACAACACTTGAGAGTGGGCCAGATGGGGAAATTGGGGAAAACCCCAGGAGATGCTCAGGGGCTAAGAGTCCTTGGGAAGCTGCTTTCCCTTTCACAGTGTGCTTCTGTTTTGCTGCCCTTTCCCTGTCCTGCCTTCTGTCCTGCACATTTTTCCTACCTCCAGGAAGCCCTCTGGCTGCCCGTGGAGTCCCTGCAGAGAGCGCTGGCAGCAGGCAAGCGCTTCCACCACAGGCTGCCTGTGGTTCTCCAGGGCACACCCAGGCAGCAATCAAATCAAGAGCCTCTCTGCTTTACGGGCACTTCACCTGTATTCTCTCCAATGGGGGCAAGCTGGCAGAGACCCAGCACAGGAACAAAGGGGAAGCTACCTTGGTCTGCCACCTTGATGCAGTAGCTACAGGATGCAGATGTTGCCCTGTGAATGCTGGGAAGCCTGTGGCTGCTCTCCTTTCCTTGCCATCCACTTGGAAAGGGTCACTGGAAATGAGTGGTTGGGGATGGCTGCATGCACTACTAACATTGACCACCAGAGGGCAGTGCTTACGCCCAGGGCTCAGGACAGGACCCACCTGTTACAAAATCTACCAGCCCAGTGAGGATGTGTGGCTCTGTCCAAAACAGCGAAGAATTTCAAGATGGATACTGCAGGATCTCAGCCATGTCAGGGCCTCTGCAACTGCATGATTACACGTACACTGTGCTGCCCTGGCACACAAGGTCCTGGTCAAGGACCTCTGCCCAGCTGTGAAGGCAGTGGAGACAGAGAAGCCAGCCCTGCACAGATGGGGCTGACAGTGTTCCTGGTGAGATGCCTCCAGCACTAGGGGTCCCCTCAGCCACCTGGTTCCCTTGTTCCCAGAGAAAGCTGACCTCTCTCCCTGCAATGACCTGCTGCCTAAGCACAATGCTGCAGAACTCTTTTCAGAGAAAGGCATTGGGTTACAGCTTTTGCAAAAGGCATATGGCTTTTTTTTTTTTTTAATCATCATTGCTAGGGAATGTAGCTCAGGAAGAGAGGGGTTAACTGTAGCTAAGGCTTCTCCTTGTGGGTTTCTCAAGTAACTCAGCAAGCCCTCATTTCACTATTCAAAGTGACTGGTGGCTTCCCACATGTTTATAGGCACCTGAGAAAGAGTAACCAGGCTACTCTCTAGTAGTTCATGGCCAGTGCCTACAACTCTACAGCTAAGAACAACAGGGTGGGCTGAGGAAGGTCTGGTTGAGGCATGATCCCAGAACCTGCTCCTGTCCTGCTCTGGCCTCCAGCTTTGTCCATGTAAAACTGATGGGTCTTCCCTGCCCCCACCAGCTCTCACACTATCACTCACCTTCAGAAACCATGTTTGTAAGACAGACCAGGCCAATGAGAAGTTAACTGGGGTAAAAGTATCCAAGCTGACCAACAATCTGAGTAGGAGCAGGTAGAGCCCTCACCTGAGAAACAGGGACCAATATATCCAACGAGGCTTGGCTGGAAAGGGGAAGCTAATGTCCTCCACCTGCCACAGAGGCTGCTGACCCTTCCACACTGAGCAGGCTGCTACAGGCAGACGCTTCTCTCCGTCTCTTCTCCGGAGAGAGTCGGGTGATAAAGGGCACGTGCAGTCCAGTCTCGGTCACCTTGGCCAAGTCCATAATCCCTGTGGGTCTCCTGATTCCCAAGAGCACAGAGAGGCAGAGAGGGGCCCGGTGGGGTGTTACAGAGCATTTCAGTCTTAAAACACATTGTATGATTCTCTGAGCTCCAAGCAAATGGTACATAAGAGTTGTATAGTGGCAACAGGTACTTTCTGGGTTCAAGGAAACTATGTGGAGAAAAGACCCCAAGAGCCCGACGTGAACGGCTCCCAGAAGCTAGCCTCCTGGACCTCCGCATGGCCTCCCTGTGGGAACCAGGAAACCCGGGGAGTTGGGCCAGTCAACACCCTTGGGCCAAAACCTACCCTTCTCTTTGGTAATCTTCATCCAGGTTTGACAGCAGCTGCGAGCCCGCTGTGGAGAGATCGACTGCAGCCAGGGGCAAGTCCCGATAGGCAAAGTTCACCAGCTGCACAGGGCCAATGCTCTTGGTCTCGTCCTCTACGTGCTGGGAGATGATCTCAACTTCAGAAATTCCTCCTTCTACGGCAGGCCTGAGTGGAGGAGAGGACAACAGGCAGTTGCTGCTCGAGAAATGTTTGCATTACCCAGGAGGAGGGAGCAGGTGTGCATCTAAGCCGTGCTAGCAGAGGGAGGAATGGGGCTTTGTTCTTCACCAGCCACACCACACCAGACCTGGACAGAGGTCCCCAACAGCCCCGTCTCCTTACACCAGCAGGGAGAACATGGAAGAATGGGGAGAGGGATTGCTAAGGTCTCAAAGTATGGGCTTTGGGGACAGGCTCCTTCATTAAGGGGAGGGAAAGACCAGATGGAAGAACAGGCAACCAGCAAGACCAGGACTGAGGTGTTGAGGTTTCTTGGCCACTAGATTTCACACCAGAGTGGGATGCTCTTAAATGCCTCCAAGTTTCTTTATACAGGTCCTTTGGAAGGTTCCCACCTCTGTCTGCTAATAAAGAAGAGGTGCTTGTTCATGGGAGGTGGTTGTGAGGCTGACTGGAGACCTCAAGAGACCGAGTGGGCCACAGGCTGTGAGAACAAGGTGGGGGAGGGGCAATTGGCCCAGGTAGCTGTTCCCTTGTCACTAGAACTGTTCTAAAAAAGAGACAGACAACTTCATGGGTGTGACAGGGCTTCTCAACTAGGCAGTACCATCTCCCTGCTACCAAGGGGCATTTGGTAATTTGTTTAGGCATTTTTGGCAGAGCATACTATGGCCTAGGCATACGAGGGACTTTCCACACCCTGCAATGTGTATGACAACTGAGACCCATTGGTACACATGCTAGCTGCACCCTTGGCAAGAGACACTGGGCTAGATGACTTGACTTTAACTCTTTAACTTCCCTAGGCACTATCTTTGGTTCCTTCCACATGTTCCTGACTCTTTTTCATCCTGTAGAATGAGGGGGTACCTCTGGCTGAGGGTTAAATAGAAAATTTAACAGTGAAGGTTAAATAAAAAATTGCTTCAATGGAGAGGAATAAAACTTAAATACTTGAGGGAACACTGAAAGCTCAGTTTTATTATCTATTTATCTATATATCTATTTATATATAAATATAGCTATATATTTTTTGAGACTAGGTCTCGCTATGTTGCCTGGGACTACATAGTCTCAAACCCACGAACTCAAGCCATCCCTGGCCTCTTGCCTCCCAGCATTTGGATTACAGGCACACACCACAATGCCTGGCTTGAGAGCTCAGTTGTTTTTTTTTTATTAAATAATTTATATATAAATTTCAGAAAGCTCAGTTTTAATGCTGAGGCCTTTTTTTTGAGACTAGGTCTCGCTATTTTTGTCTATGGAACCGCAGGCTCTCGTTGCCTGGGGTACCACGGACTCAAGCAATCCCCAGCCTCAGCTTCCCAGGTAGCTGGGATTACAGGCGCGCACCACCACGCCCAGCTATTTTTTTTGGAACTAGGTCTCACTATGGGTCCCAGGCAGGACTCGAACCACGATCCCTAAGCCCTGGTCGCTTCATAGGTTGAAGCTTACAGGCACGAGCCACTGTGCCCAGCCTAATGCTGAGGCTTTAATGCCCAGTCTCCACATAGTCCTTGGGCTCTGGTGCCAACTCTAATGCAACTTCTGTGAGCTCCAGTTAATATGTGAGAAGGTGAAACAGAGTCTCCCAAGCATTCTTCTCATGCTGTGATAAGACATAGGTAAGGGGAACAGGGAGGAAGTTGGAGGGACCCAAGTTCCTACTTGGGTGGAGTGCTCTAAACGTTTTTCCCCTCACTACTACTGAAAATCTGTGGCAGTTTTCCAGGAACTTAAGAGCTGAATCTCCTACTTGAATTATCCCAGTAATTGAGGGTTAAGTGGGATTTTGTTTTATTTAACTGCTACAGGTTGTTGCCTAAACTATTTGAATTTACCAAAGTCATATTCCGTGCCCTAATTCTCTTTTGTGGGCCTTACATAAACCTTTACTTTTTCGCTACCTGTCAAGAACAGATGCTAGTACTCATAATTGCATGACAATTACGAAATGACTCAAAATTGTCAGACAGAGCAGACACAGGATGTGAGCTTCTGTGTTTCTCAACAATTGAGATAAAAACGTGGGTGTTTATAGGGGGGAATCCCAACTCCTCCAGATGTTTCCAAAAAAAAAAAAGTAGATGCTGGGTTGAATATGCTCTTTCCTTTCAACTACTTGAACAGACCGGGGCTTGCTGAGTTGGACAGATGGAGCTTGCTGTTCAGTGGGGCAGTCATGGGGGTTGGTGGGCTCATGAGGTGAAGAGGATGTGGCTCTGAGTCGTGTGAAGGCAGTTGTCTGCTTTCCTGATGTTTTTACCCTGTGATCCCCTCTCTTGCCAGTGGTCACAACAGCCCAGCACTATCTATGATCATGTGCCTTTCAGCAAGACATGAGGGTGGTACTAGGCACAGCTTAAACGTTGAGACAACATCCTGTTCTTAGGTATGAGGATAGCTATACAGCAGATAGAGCTGACACATGACAACAGGAGGGTTGGGGCATCAAACCATGCGCAGTCAACTCTCCCCCCCAATATACTTTTGATTCCCTCAAAACTTAACTATAAGTTAAGTTTGGTCTTGGTCTTCCTTGGGTTTCAGGACCCCACCCCATTAATACCACGTTCTGAAGAAGCTCAACACTCTCAGTCTGCCCATCACCTCCCTGGGTTCCACGTCCTCAGATTCAGGCAGCTGTGAATGCTGATTGGCTGAATCTGTGGGCCCATGGAGACAGAGGCTCATGTGCATTTCACACATACCATGAATCTGCTCAGTGCTATAGTAATGGGCTCCATTCTTGATCCTCCCCAGGAGCTTTTCCTTTCAAAAAAAGGGTAATTTCCCAACCATGTCTTCCTTCAGTCATGTGATCTGCTTTCATCAGTGGGGTGTGGGCAGACACAAGCAGAAGCAGGAAGAGGCGCCTGTGAATTTTTTTTTCTCTTGAGACTAGGTCTCGCTGTTTTGCTTGGGGAACCACAGACTCTCATTGCCCAGGGTACCCCAGAATCAAACAATCTCTAGCCTCAGCCTCCCAGGTAGCTGGGATTACAGGTGCGTGCCACCACGCCCAGCTATTTTTTGAGATTAGGTCTTGCTATGATGCCCCGGGCGGGTCTCGAACCCGCAGACTCAAGCGATTCCCTGTCTCAGCCTCCCATCCTAGGCTGGGATTAAAAGACATGTGCCACTGCGCCCGGCTCCCCTGTGAATTTCTGCTGGTGCTCATGTACCCCCAGCATGACATGAAAAGGTGGCCTGTTCTAGGGGAGGGTGAGACACACTGAGCAGCATCCAGTCCTGGATAGCTGGCAATCTCTGGTTTTATAAAACTTGCTTTTAGAAGCCCTCTCATGATTTCCAAATTTCCTTGCAACTCCCTTTCGTTAATTCACAGTAAGCAGTTCTTAATTTTATTTGAAGGTTTGCTTCTGAAAGCTTTTCCCATTTTCTGTGTCCTCTGTGAAAGAAAACACGTGTCGCCCTTGCCTAAATTAGAAGAGCCTGCTCTTACGGGCAATTTATAGCAACCGTTTTGAATCGCAGGATTCCTCTGCTTTTCTAAACTGAAAAAATGAGATGATGTTAGTGAGACAACACAGAAAACAAGCAGATCTTAACCAGTCATTTTAATGCTAGCCTCAAGAACCCCTGGAGTTCCTCCCTGTCCACTGGGCTGGGGCAGAGCTCTGGGTTACCTGTGATTCTGAGGTGTCAATTCAGCACTAGGGAGAGCGCTCCCGGGGTCACTTACTGTGGACTGGTCATGTTGAAGGGTGCGGCCAGAGGCATGGGCTTCCTTAGAATCTAGCAGGGCTCAGCTGTCTGGATGCCTGCCATCAGCATTTCCCAGCAGGATCTCTAAGAGACATTCAACTATGGTAGCCTAAAAACAAATGGACAGTAGGAATTTATTACAGTTTAAAAAAAACAAAAAAAAAAAAACAAAAAAAAACCAGACTCCTACACTCACCTAAAAATGGAAGTCCTTATTACTGTCTTCCATAGGGCACTTTTGTTCAAAGTAACATTGAACAGATTTCTGCAATTTTAAACAACAGGCAGAATCTCCTTTTTGGAGATGAAGAAACAGGCCCAGAGCGACCAAGTGACTTCTCTGTGTCACACAGAGCAGAAGAGCTACGTTTTCTGACTGCTAATCCGGGGCTCTGTCCACTACACAGCCATGGTTGAGGGAACCAGGGTCACTGTGTACCTTTAATTCCAGGAGTCACAAAAGTAAGGTTTGTCTCAAAAATCTCAAGTGTTTCCTAACAAATTTCTTTCTCCCATTTCCCTCTCACTTTTGATGAATCTGTCCATTTCTGGCAACTCCTTTAGGCTTTCCTCTCCTCAGCTGGAATCAACAGGCCTCACAGGAGACAGGGCCACCTGCAGCTGAGCTGTGTGGACTCAGAGTCTGGCTCCCACTCATTGGCCTCATCATCCTGGCAAAATGCTGAGCCTCTGTCCTCAGTTTCATCACCCTTAAAGTAAGAGTAATAACAAAACTAAGTGAATTAATTTCTGTGAAACTCATATACTGCCTGGCATATAGTGCTGGCTTTTATATCATATTACTTTATACATTTAAATTGCACAGTTTATTGAATATAAGCACATTCCCAAGCAATAGGTGACTGTAAGATTTCCCCTTAAGAAAGAGATAAAAGAAATCATAATAGGGGAAGGGAGTAAAACTCTCATAATAGCAGCTAATATGATAGATTATATAGAAAATTAAAAAAAACCCATAGAAAAACTAACTGAAAAAATAAACTAATTCAGTAAAGTAGCAGGCTCCAAAATAAATACATAAAAATCAGTGGTCCACCTATATACAAACAATCAATTACAAGAGAAAGAAATTAAGAAAACCATCACATTTATAATTGTACCAAAAATAATTAAATATGGGAATGAACCTCACAAAGGAGGTCAAAGACTTATACAAGAAAAATGACAAAACACCGTTTGAAGAAATAGAAGAAGACACAAAGAAATGGAAAGATATTCCCTGCTCATAGATTAGAAGAATTAACATTATAAAAAGTGCCATTCTACCAAAAGCAATCTACAGATGCAATGCAATCCCAATAAAAGTCTCAATAATATTCTTCAAATAAATAGTATAAATAATATTGAAACTTACATGGAGCCACAAAAAACCCCAAAGAGCAAAAGTTCTCTTGACTAAAAGAGGGGAAGAATGGAGGCATTATACTCTCAGATGTCAAACAATAGTACAAAGCCATTGTAATAAAAACAGCATGGTATTGGAACAAAAACAGACCAATGGAATCAAATAGCCCAGAAATAAAAGCACACTTATATAGGCAACTAATCTAAGACAAAGGAGCAAAGAATATACATTGAAACAAGAGAAGTCTTTTCAATAAATGGTGTTGAGAAAACTGAACTGCAACAGACAAAAAATTGAAACTTGACTATTTCCTCTCATCATATACAAAAATCAACTCAAAATGGAGGAAAGACTTGAATGGAAGACCTGACGCCATAAAAGAAGATATAAAGGAAAACATAGGCAAAACACCCCCATAACATACATCTTAGAAACTTTGAGAACTTACCACCAGAAACAAAGAAAATGAAGGAAGAGACAATAATAAAAACAGATATCCTACTGAATGGGAGAAAATATTTGCACATCAAAAATATTTAACAGGTAAGGGACTGAGAGCAAAAATCTACAAAGAACTTACACAACTCAACAAAAACAAAGCAATCAACCCAATTAAAAAATGGACAGGAGCACTAAAAAGTCATTTTTCCAAAGAAGAAATTCAAATGGCCAACAGGCATATGGAAAATGTTCAACCATCACTTATAATCAGGGAAATTGAAATCAAAACCACAGTGAGATGCCACCTCACTCCAGTGACAATGGTCTTTATTACAAACAAACAAACAAAAACCAGGAACAACAAATGCTGGAAAGGATGTAGAGACAAAGGAAACCTCTTACCTTGCTGGTGGGATTGTAAAATGGTCCAGCCACTATGGAAATCTGTGTGGAGGTTCCTCAGAACACTAAACATGGATCTGCCATGTGATTCAGTGATTCCACCCTTGGCAATCTACCCAAAAGACACAGAAGCACCAATTCAAATGGAAACCTGCACTCCTATGTATATTGCAGCACTGTTTACAATAGCCAGGATATGGAAACAACCCAAATGCCCCAACACAGATGAACAGATCAAAAAAGCTGTATTTGATCACAATGTAGTATTACTCGGTGATCAAAAAAGGTTAAACTAATGTCATTGGCAGTAACATGGTGGAGCTGGAAGGGATTATGCTAGCTGAAATTAGTCAGAAGGAAAAAGATAAACACAGGTTCGTGTTACTTATATGTGGAATATAAAGAAGCCAAACAAAAGGTGAAGAAAAAGTCAATGCTAACAAGCTGACCATAAAACAAACCGAGTAACACATAGGAAGGAAAGAGGAGGAAGGGGCACAAGGGAATATGGTGCTGGGTCACAGGTGATATGGTGCTAGGAGAATGATGAGGACGACAGCCATGTAAGAAATCTTTTTTTCCTCTTAATCAAAATAAATAAAAGAAAAAAAAGAGATTTCCTCTTCAACTACGGGCTAGAGAAATATATTTTTCTACAAACAGGTGAGGTGTGCCACCTACAAATCTCTGCAACAAGACAGCAGAAAGTCCACAAAGAAATCAGGTTCGGGGTGATTTTAATCAGTCACTGGAGAGGCAAGCAACCCTTTCATAAGTTTATTTTCTGTGGTAAACTGCTGTTCCTGCAAGATAGCAATGGAGCCCAATCCTGAAGAGGAGCTCAGAGGCTCAGGGTGGTGGACTGCCAGAGACAGAGTGGTAGAATTGTTTCAACAGCAAAGGGGAAGGGCTTTTAAGGAGAGAAACCTTGGGGAGAGATGGCAGATTTGCAAAGTGGGGACGCATATTGAGTTCTGTAGAATTGAGAAGAGAAAGTGAGAGATTCATCAAAGGGGATCTCCAGGAGGCCAAAAGACATGAAAAACGTTCTAGTAAGAGACAGATTGTCCCTGTTGAGCCATCCTGTCTATGCCACCAGTCTATGTCACCTGTGTTGAACTGTCTGTGTTATTAGTCCATCCTTGTCGCCAATTGCATCAGGTTCACCAATCTGCATAGGTTTTTTATTGGTTCTAGCAGTTACACAGACACATAGAGCAGGGTAGGGCAAAGGACACTGGGAAGCAGGCAAGTCCCCTAGTTCCCTAGGAAACCTCACACTCTTTCCCTGTGCTCTCTTTCTCATACTTGTCTCTTGTGCTCTTTGTGCTCCTTTATCCCATCTCTCATAGGCACAGGTGTGGACACTTACACATGTGCATACTCACTGGGCTGCATAATCATGGGGAAGATGCAATACCCAAGGTGCTGGTTATGCAGCCCAATGGAGGAAAAAACCTAATTAAATATTTTATCCTACACAGATTAAAACTATAATGAGAAGTCATCTCATACCTGTGAGAATGACACATATTAAAAAGGCCCCCAACAAGTGTTGGAGAGGATGGAGAGAAAAAGGAACCCTATTACACTGTTGCGGGGAATGTGAACTGGTACCATCATTATGGAAAGCAATCTAGACTTAACAAACTAAAAATGGGAATACTGTATGACTCAGCAATCCCAATCTTAGACATGTATTCACTGAATATGAAACCCTCAATACAAAATCCTGTATGTTCACAATGTTCATAGTGGCATTATTTACAACAGCTGAGCATGAAAAAAAAACTAAATGTCCACTGATTAAGAAGATTGATAAGTACTTCCCATGCGGTTTTATTATGCAGCCATAAGTAAGGGTTAAATGCAACAAAGGGTTAAATTTTCAACAAAATGGAGGGTATTTATATACAGTAAAGCCATTACAATAAAAACAAATATTTGAAATTTATGTAGGTGACAATTTCATAATGTAAAACACTTAAAAAACCAGTGGACATTAGTGAACATCCTGATGGTTCTGAGGTTAAGGATAGAGGGGGTGGTGTGTTGGTAAAAGGGACAAGGAGAAATAAAGGATGAAGGTGGGGAAAAGTATTTCAGGTACTAGAAAAATAAAATTATATTGATCTTCAAAGACAAAACTAATAGTTTTTAAAAAGTGAGAGCTTAAGTTAAACAAGAAAATCTTGGGCAAGTCTGAACTTAGAGCAAGTGGAAATAAGAGGTGGAGAGCTTTCCAAAATCAAAAGGGCTTGAATTTAGGCCTTCAAGCTAATAAACTTCACAGTGGCAAGATTGTCCAAGCGGGTCTCTGAACCTCAGCTGACAATCACATCTCCACAGATGGACTAGGGGAGCAACACCTTCTTTGGGGGTGGGAGGTGTGGGGTTAACATCTGCACTCCCAGCAAGCAATTTTTGCATTACATAGGTGTCAGCACTGTGGAAGCTTATTATAATGAGAATGTCTTCGCTTTCATAGAATTTCCATTTCTGGCTGGGCCTGAAAGTTTGAAATGTACAAAACTCAAAAATCTCTTTCATCCCCCTAGTAGTGAAAATCAAGTAAAATTGATAAATCTATTTACAAATGATAAACACAACTACTACACTACTATGCAGTCATGTATTTGTCAATGTAAACATAGGCAAAAAAAGTGAAAATGATGGAAAAACTAATTTTACTTTTTTGAAAGGAGAATACTAAATGTATAATGAACTACCATCCCAATTCTATTGCTAATCATCACCCAATTCCACTGCTATTAGGTCACAGATAGTCTTGTTTTCTATCTCATCTCCTCATTCCTCATGATTATTTTGAAACAAACACCAGAGATCATTTCACTCATCATTTCATTCAAATGTTTCACTATGTAGCTATAAAGCAAAAGCTGCCTTTAAAGAGAATTACCCACAACAATTGCCAGCCCCAAGTTGACAACATTTGCTTAATATTAACAAATATGCCGGCATTATTCACTTTTCCTTGTCTACAAAATCAGGAACCAAAGGAGCTCCACACATTACAATTGGCTATCAGGACTCAAGTCTCATTTAACCTGCAGGTTTCCCCTCTATCTCATTTCCCCCATGCCGTTTATCAGGAAAACTGGGTCATTTTGAAACTGGGTGCCCCTCTCCCACCCTTGGGGGCATGGCAGTTAACAACTTGTTGCAGTTAAAAACTGGCAGAGGAAGCAGCTGGGAGAGGATCTGAAAGAGAAGCAGAACCACGTGAAGCTGATAGCTCATAGGTTTTGGCACCTGGAGAAAAATGTGGGAGCGGAGCCTTTGGGAGAGGAGAGAAGAGAATGGCAGGAGGGTAAAGAGTAGCCCAAGTGACCAGGCTGGGCAGAATCCCCCTGGAAGTGTGAGCTGGTGGAGGTGAGGAGTCATGGTGGCCCGTGGAAGAGTGGCCAGTGTGGAGAGTGTGATGCCACAGCAAGGTGGCCTGGAAAGCTCAGGTTACTGGAGAGAGGAAGAAAAGAGAAGAGGCCTGAGAAAGACTGGACTTTGCAGAGTGCCAACCTCTGAAGTTTGGAGGGGCAAAGGGGCACCATTTTGGACTGTGTCTTTGGGACCTTTGGGGCTGAGAATGGTGAGTGGGATAAGATAACTGCTACTTGTGGCTTTAAGGACTTTCATTTTCCCTGTTGAAATCCCTTGTTAATAAAATTCTTTGTTAGACTGCATTTTGGGTGGCAACTGTTAGTGGGTGATATGGACCTGGGGCTTTTAAGTTGGAGGCTTTTGCCTCCTTTTCAACCTGATTTCAATTTGTCACAGAGAAGTTCCCCACAACATGGATTTCAATGATTGTGTCCTCTCTAGAGTCATTTAACATGTTCTTTTGTCATCTACATTCTCTGCATTTTGGTCTACAGACTTGAATTAATAGATGTCTCCTTGGTCTTCTTTTTGTAACATTCACAGCTGTTAATGACCACTTCTGAGAGCCATTAATTTACTAACTACAAAAGGGTTATACAGGCTGGGCATGGTGGCTCATGCCTGTAAGCTTCAGCCTATGAAGCTGCCGGAGCTAGGGATCATGGTTCGAGTCCTGCCTGAGGCCCATAGCGAGACCTAGTTCCAAAAGAATAGCTGGGTGTGGTGGCGTGCGCCTGTAATCCCAGCTACCTGGGAAGCTGAGGCTGGAAACTGCTTGAGTCTGTGGTACCCTGGGCAACGAGAGCCTGCGGTTCCACGGGCAAAAATAGTGAGACCTAGTCTCAAAAAAGGTTATACAACGATTTCACCCTTCCCTATTAACAGCTTTCATGACCTTCATCAGTTACTTAATTCCCTAAGCTACCGTTTATATAGAAAAGAAAGGATAAAAGGCTACTTTCCTCCCTTTATTTCTTGGTCTTTAAAAATAAGTTGGGTCATGTTATTTTCTAGAGACAATCAATGAGAGTTTTCTGTTTTGCTTATTTTCTGAAGAACTACTCAGGAGGGGCTGGAACAGAGGGGAGGCTGGCAGTGTTCTGAAAAGTTTTCTGAGGAAGAAATGATTGGCATCTCCAGTTCAGGGGTAAAGAGGAGACAGGAAAGGGTAAAATCATATTTGAAACAGTGAGTAGGCTGCTTGAATCAGAGTTTTGATTCTTAACAGAGTATCTCATTTTAGAAGACCCTTAAGATGATGTGATTTAAAAATATTTTCCAAAAAATAACCCCCAAACCACACAAAGCTGGCAAAGCCTAACAGATGTACTTGTAGTCTCGCACCCTATAAATGAACATCTGAAGTGTAAACCTGCTGTCTCGTAAACCTGGTAAAAACAAGAGAAAATCAGTTTGGGATGGCAGGGTCTGATCATGGTGAGTAGTCAGCCTGTTTGCTAAACCTTAGTAAAATCCCAGTCTCTTCTTCCCCGTGCTACTCAGTCCACATAATTACCAACATACGCTTGTTCCAGTCAAAGCTGCAAAGTTTAAGGCACCTTAGAATTGAAAAAGGCTCCTAAAATCAAACACTGAGCATCCTTACCTACCAGCTAGGAACACCTGTTATGGAGGCCACCTGTCCCCAGAGGAACCTGATCATTCCTCATCCCTTCCTTGCAGGCAGCACCTTGGCACATGGCACATACACCCTATGGGTCCCAAACTTGCTTATCAGAGTCACCTTGGGGGAACGATAAATTTACAGACTACTCGACTCAGAATTCCGCAGGTGGACTTGGAACCTTTAAGTTCCTGGGTGTTTTGACAACCACTCAATCCAACCCTTTCTCTCAGTGGTTCTCAAATGTTCTATTGCACCAGAATCACCAGACAGGCTTATGGAAACACAGGCTGTTTTCCATCCATAAAGGTTCTAATTTATAAAGTGTAGAGTGGGAGCCTAAGAATTTATATGTGGAACACATTCACAGGGATGATTTGTTGACCTGCAGAACACACTCTAACCTTCTGAATCAGAAAACTGGCTCTAAGCAAAGTGATTGTTCTCTCTATTCTGCAGATAAATTTAACAGGTGGCAATGTTACTCTGGTGGATTTGTCAGCAGAATCTTCCCTGGTCAGGCTGCAGGCAACTGGCTATTTCAGTTAGGAATACCTTTATTTGCAACTAGCAATATCTAACGGACTTAGGTATAAAAATCTTATATAAGAGACCTGGAGGCAGTGGCTCAAGACATCACCAAGGACTAAAGTTCTGTGTGTGATGCTTCCCCAAACCTGTTGCTCTGGGATGGCAGAATGGCTGCTGCAGCTCTCATTTGCACATCCTTATACCAGTACCGAAATAAGAACCAAAGGCTTTCTCTTCATAAAGTTCTGATCTTTTATTCACCAGACATAATTTTTTCCAGGTCCTCTAGCCAACGTGGTTGCACAATGCAAGGGAGTTAGCACAGCAGGCTGTCAGTCAAGGTGCTCAGGAGCAACAAGAGAGTAATGACTCAGCTCTTGGGTTGGAGACTATTGCTGCCATCAAGAACTTTTGGTTATCTTAGCAAATGAGGAGTTGTTGCCTGTGTACCTATGTTGGCAGGCCAAGTTTAGATACTTCTGAGAACAAGGCACAACTGAATTAATTTTCTGGATCCCCAAACAAGACTGAATAAATGTGGTCAGCGGTAAGTATGTGAGATGTGATCTCCCAAAACTGGGGACTTTTTCAGAGAGAGTGTTGCTTGTGTGTGAGTTTCAGCCTTGACAGCATAAAGTTTGCTGTAGAATCTGCTCCTAGGGAGAACACCAGGGGCTGGCACCTTCCACAGTCACGATGTTCCACATACTGTGTTCCTCATGCTTGATGAGGTGGATTTCTGTATAACAACACAAGGTCATCCCTGTCCTTACCTTGCCCCATTCAGATGAAGCTAAGATGAAGAAAATCAATCATGTACCTGAGCATTCTCCTACGCTCATCTCCAATCTGTTGCAAAATTCTCAGCACTGAGTGGACAGGAAGCCCACAGTTGCTCTCTTTTCAAGGTGCAGCTGTGTCCTGTGGCTCCTCTCACTTTCTACCATTGGCTCTTCTTCACCTACACAGTAATGCAGTCTGTCGATCATTACCACTTTAATAAAGAGTGTTTCCATACACAAGAGTGTATGGAAACAAGTTCACACAAAAGTAGATCATCCAAAATTACTCAGGTAGTCTAAAAAAATCAAGAGGACCATTATCACAATCCTTCCCTTCCCCTTGTATATTTCTTCCCCAACACTTGCCTAAGTTAAACATACCATGTCCATGCTGGTTCCTACCCTCTGCTCTTGGTTTCCACTAAGATTCAAACACTGGCTCTCCTGGGCCTGGACGTCTCATCTTTTGTCACTATAATCTCTTTATTCACAAACACCCTCATCCACCCCCACGATTGTTTCTCTGTAGAAGTCTGCTGAATACTCAGCAAACATGGAAAGCTCTCGATGACTGACTTGCCTGGATTACATGGTGGTTCTGCTAGAGAGTGCAACCTGGTCCTCAGCTATGGCTGGCCAACAGCGGCTGCCCCAGGAATGTAAGGCAGCTTCACATTTTCTAATTCAAAGGTCATAAAACCACCCACTGGCATCCAGTCCAAATTGCCAAGTCAGAGCCCCAGGAGCTAAATATTAGCACCTTCTAAATTCCAGAACAATAACTATAAACACTGAGATGATCAAGGTAAAGGAGGCAAGGGTCAAAACACTCAGGAAACTCATGGTCTAGAGGAGACAAATGTATAGGTAGAAATTCACATTCAAAGAGCCGAGAATGATAAGACATTACAAAATAGTATTTTGAAAGCTAAATTTTTTATAAATAGTAAGCAATGACTCTTCACACTGGCAGGCACAATTTCCTTTTACCTTCAGCCATTTGTTAAGGAAAAGTTTATTTTACTAAACTTTTCAGGTTTTGGGGGGGTGCATTGTTATGTGGTTTAATTGTGGCAATAGATCACTGACACATTATAGATAAGTGCTTAACATATGTAAAATACAAAGATATATATTTTAAAACTCTCTATCCTCCATTTTAACCTCTGAACTGAGGCCCCTGAATTAATTACCAGGTATAGAAATCCTTGCAGGAATACGCATGCATGTACTCACATAGATTAATGTTTGTGGGGCTTGTGTTCAACAAAATAACTCTGCAACTTGCTCTGATCCCTTAGCAACAAGTAATGGAACTCTTTCTGAAATTAAAGATTTACATTTTTTCTAATTCCTTTATATAGCTATAGATATATGCATATAACTACAAAAACTGCTTACCACAAAATTCATGTTTTCAGGGCACTTTTGGTTTTTTTTTGTCTCACTGTTGTCTTCCTCCAAATACACATGTGCACATGCACACACACACACACACACACACACACACACACACACACAAATGTTAAGCCGTTGTAGCTTTCCTTACTTTTCTTTATATATAATTCATGTATAATTATACACATTTTGTTTGCCTTACTTAAATATATCATTCATATTCTCTGCTTTTTGCTTTTCCCACTCAATAATATCTTGTTCAGATTATGTTGTAGAAATCCTCTTCTCCCAGGTAGTAAAATTGGAATCCATTATTTTACTACAGTTGCATAGTATTTCATGATATGGATGCTCCATAACTGAATGATTTCTCTGCTGATGAGAAGCTTATTTTTAGATTTTTTTTTTTTTTGCCACTGTGAGAAATGCTACAACATTTTTATATGCATTTCACTACGTACTGGTATTTTTGTTTATATAGGATAAATTCCCAGGAGTGATATTACTGGATTAAATAGGATGCCTTTTAAGTTTTAATAGTTAAAACAAGATTGCTTTCCAAAGAATTGTTAAATTCACACCCACAGCAATGTAGAAAAGTTTCCCTCTAGGTGGAGAGTATTAATTATTTGCAAGTTGTTGAGGGTAGTTGTGTATATCAGATAAGTTCAAATACTCAATTATGTCCTCTACCACATGGAGCACTATAGTGAAAGTCAGGAAAATGGGAAACAGCATGAAACCAAAAAGATTAGTGAAAGATATCCTTACACAAGAAAATGCTTAGCTGACTTAGGAACTACATGTCACAGTGATTTCTGAGGATGTTTCAGCAACAGTCTTCTGAGGATTCTGTTTTCTTCCTTGTGCCTAACCCCTCAGCAAAGCCAATCACACTGCCATTTCTGGGTCTCCTTTAGCATCAATGTCCTGCCTACTTCCAGGACTTATAAGTTGGCAACAGAAAAGCTGGGATTATAGCTGGCTTATGTTAGATAGTTCCTGAACCAAAATCATTCTGAAATGAGAAGAATTTTAGAAGGGTCACTTTGTTTTTAACAACAATGTATATCAATATGTAGGTCAAGATGTTGGCCAATGTGTTGATGGAAAGTTTATTTTTAGATTTATGGCACTCCTTGGAGCTAGAAGAATCTGATTTCTTTCTAAACAACATCATTTCTCCCAAAGGTGTTGGGACCAAGGAAAAGAAAATTGATTGTTAAACAGCACAATGCTAGCAGGGTAAGTGCTCCATAAATATTTATTGGTGCAGGGATCAATAAAACAGTAATTTGTAAGCTCTGTGCCCATAGATTGGTTAAGTAAATCAAGGAACTCCTAGCCTTTGGAAATGTTGAGGTTGAATGGTGACCTCCAACTCAAGGTTGGGAAGAATTAACTGCAGATAAACATGAGGGAACTTTTTGGAATAATGTAAATATTTACCCCTTGATAGTGGTGATAATTCCAAATACAGGTTTTAAAATGGATAATTTTATTGTTTGTAAACTAAACTTCAAGTAGTATGACTGACTTTAAAAATGGAAGAAAGTGAAAATTCTCATTAATGTGTCTGCATTGTAAATTATATTTAAAAGCTTACAAAGTAACCCATATATTATCCCTTTTGTGTATATTTAGGGAACATGCACAAACAGGTTCTGCTGCCTACAACCATAGGTGTCAGCAGCGGTAGATGGTCAGCCACACCCAAGTGGAAACAGTACAAAGCAGATGTGCAATTGGGCCTTCCCACATCCTACCTGATGCTGACAGGGTTGCTGTACTGCTCCCATGAACAGACTCTAGGAAGACCATACTAATCAACCTAAAGGCACTCTCCAGTGGGCCACAACTTAGAGGGATCTTACAAACACAAGTACCCTCCAGGGCATCAGGCCCCACACTGTGCCTACTAGTGCAGTACCACACACAGGACCCAAGACTACCCCAGACTGAGGCTTGGGATCCCATGTGACAGAGAGGGGGTTGGTTAGGCAGGGGCTCCTGTGGCAAACCTTTGGGCACATCAGCATTTGCCACAGTAGAAGTGGGATCAGGAGGGAGAGACAGGAATCTCAGAGACCTAGGCCCTCTTGCCATATTGTTCCCCAATGCACTGTAGAAGCACCTGGAAGTCATTCCCATTGGCATTAACCAACTGGCAGATGTACATACAGGTGAAAGCTGTGAGAACTCCCACTCTTCAAGTCCAGTAGCCCACAACAACCAGGTGGGAATGACTGAAAGTCCTGACTGCCTGACATCAGGAGCTGAGGCGGGAGTTGCAGTGACCCACTACCTCCACCCCTACCCACCAGCCACTGCAGCCCAGGCACTCAGCAGACACTTCCACAACCAGGAAAGACCACCAAGAAATCATGCCCACTGGCATCAGTGGTACAGGGACACCACAGGCAGAGCAAAGCCGAAAGCAAACTACGGAAAGAAGGAAAACCACAAAGGATCAAACCAATCCTTCTGGGAACAGTGCACCACAGAAAGAAAGTTAGCCCACAGAAATCCACAGTACAGAGAATATCACAGCCTGACAGAAAAAGAATTCAGAACTGCCATTCTGAAGACAATGAAAAGATTTAAGAGAAAAGGTAGGGAAGGAAAAGAGTGATAAGAAAAACATAATCAATAAACTGAGAAATGAAAATTAAAGGGAATGGAGAAAGTTAACAGATCACTGGAGGTATAAAGAACTCTGGGGGAAAAAACCACAAAGAAAGAATATAAGAAATGGAAGAAAATCTTCAGTACTCTTGAAGATAAAGAGATAAACAGGACAAAAATAGAAAAGGAAAGAGAGAGACTCAAAGGGAAAAAAAGAAACATGTAGGTCTGATAAACTAACTGCATCTGTGAAACTTGGCAAGTAAGAGCAAACCAATCAATCAGATAGCAAACCTAAAATAATGTAATGGACCAAAACCACAGGGATCCTTTCTGGTTAAATAAATGCAGAACTCTTGATCACCCTGGGTCCAAGAGTATGCATCAAGAAGTGTGACTGGGAAAGCTGAGGAGGGGAAGGGGCAACAACAGATGCATGGATTCCAATATTGCCCCTCAGGGGTTAATCAATGGAATACCATGTTGATAAGATTGGAACCTTGAGCAGCGGTTGAGTATGGTTCCATTACAACAATATCAGATGACTGAGCAGGTATCTGCTCAGCAGACACATAAAGCTTAAATGACAGAGCATATTTTCACTCTGACCCCTTGCCTTCCTACCTCACATGACTGATGCTGTATACAATATTTATGTCAATAAAAAAGGGCCAGGATCTCATTCTTTTTCAGCTGATCCATCTTTAGTACCCTGCTCCATGATTCTCTGCTTCTCTGTCAGTGCATTGCTGTGATCACACAATAGAAACACTCTGAGAAGTAGCTGACAAAATAAGGAAAAGACACATAAAAATCATAGGAATCCCAGGAGAGGAGACAAAGGAACTGAGAAAATATTCAAGGACATAATTGAAGAGAACTTCCCAAACTTGAAGAAGGAAATGAAGATAGAACTACAGGACGTTAGAAGAGTATAATGAAAGGAAAACCACAGCAAGACACATAATAATAAAGCTCACAAGAGTCCAAGATAAAGAAAATATAATGAAAATGACAAGGAGGAAGAACAGATAACCTATAAAAGAAAACCCAACTAGGCTCACATCACACTTCTTGGAAGAAACACTAAGGGCAAAAGATAATGGAGCAACATATTTAAAAAGAATCCAGACAAAAAATGTCAGCCAAGCACATTTTACTCTTCAAAGCAATTTTTTCTCCATGAAGAAAAAATAAGAACCTTTTCAAAAATCTTCAAAATTCACTATCATTAAATATCCACTCCGAGAAATAATACAAAATGTCTTAAAACATACACCAACAGAGCAATGAGTAGGGAGAACACAACAAGGTAATGAACAGAACCACAAAAAGATGAATAAAATGACAGAGCAGACTTCAAGGCATGAAGCTAGAAATCAACCATGAAAAGAAAGCAAGCATCCCTCCCCTTTCATGGAGACTGAACTCCAATCAAATGGAAGATGATTGGATTAGTGAGGAAAGCAATGAAGAAAGTAACAAATATTTTGAGAAGAACGACAATGAGGACACAACCATCGAGAATGTATGGGACACAGCAAAAGTAGTAATAAGAGCAAAGTATATATAGCTATACAGACGCACATCAAGAGAGAAGAATTGCAATCTAATCTTGCATAAGAAAGAGCAAGAAACAATAAAAAAAAATCCAGAAACCAGTAAAGAGAGGAAATGATAAAAATTCAAGCAGAAATAAATGAAATAGAAATAAAAAAAAACCACAATCCAAAAGAGTAAGGAAAGAAAAACAAAAAGATGGTTCTTTGGAAAAGAAAATAGAGAAACCAAGAGAAAAAAAAAAAAAAAAAAAAAAAAAAAAAAAAAAAAAAAAAAAAAAAAAAAAAAAAAAGGGAAAAAACTCAAATAAGTAGTATCCTAAGTTAAAGAGGAGAAATTATGACAAAGTGGAAATCCAGAGAATAATCAGCGATTACTAAGATCATATATACTCAAAAAAATTCAACAATCTCGATGAGATGGACAAATTTTTAGAACTACACAACCATCCAAAACTGGATTAAGAAGAAATAGCCTAAACAAACCAATCACAAGCAGTGAAACTGAAGCAGTAATCAAAACCCTCCCCCAAAACAAAAGTGCTGGATCACATGGATTCACAAATGAGTTCTATCAGACGTTCAAAGACAAATTGGTTCCAATCCTACAAAAACCCTTTCAAAGAATTGAGAAAGGACTACTACCAAATATGTTCTATGAAACCAACATCACACTAATACCAAAAGCAAAGACAAAAAAAGAAAAAAGAAAAGAAAAATACAAGCCAACCTTCTTAATGAACATAGCTGCAAAAGCTATCAACAAAACCCTAACAAAGAGAATCTAACAATGCATCAAAAAGATAATACACCAAGACCAAGTGGGATTTATCCAGGTAAAAAAGGATGGTTCCACACCCAAAAATCAATTAATGTAATTCAACATAGTAACAAAAAGAAAAATAAAAACCACACGATTCATATCAATAGATGCTGAGTAAGAATCTGACAAAGTTCAACATGCATTTATGATGAAGTTCCTCGAAATTCTTGAGAGGAATGTATCTTAACATAATAAAAGCAATATATGACAACTCCATAGACAGTACCATCCTAAATGGTGAAAAACTGAAATCCTTCCTTTGAGAACAGGAACAAGACAAGGCTGTCCACTCTTACCACTGCTTTTCAATATAATACTAGAAGTCCTACCTAGAATAATAAGGCAAGAGAAGGTAATGCAAGGAAAGGGAAATAGGGAAAGAAATAAAACTATCATTCTTTGCAGGTGGCATGATTAATTTGTACAGAAAATGCTAAAAACTCTACAGAAAAATTAATAAAACAACAAATCAGTTCAGTAAGGTTGTAGGTTACAAAATTGATGCACAAAAACCAGTAACTTCTTATATGCAAAAAAATCAGTCTGATGAAGAAATTGGGAAAATCACCCATTTGCAATTCTACCAATGAAAATTAAATACCTGGGAATAAACTTAACAAAGGATGTGAAAGACCTCTACAAAGAAAATTATAAAACATTATAAAATTATAAAACATTATAAAAAATAGAAGACATAAAGAAATGGAAAGGCATCCCCTGCTCATGGATTAGAAGAACTAACAGGATTACCAAAATGGCCATCCTATCCTAAGCAATCTACAGATTCAATGCAATTCCAATAAAAATTTCAATGACATTCTTTAAAGAAAGAGAACAAATATTACTGAAAATCATATGGAATAACAAAAAAACCTCAAAGAGCCTCAAAGTCTTCCTGACCAAAAGGAGAATGGAGATACTACATGGCCAGACTTTAAATTATACTGAAAAGTCATAATAATTAAAACAGCATGGTACTGGAACAAAAACAGACATACAGACCAATGGAATAGAAAGTCCAGAAAGAAAGCCATACGTGTATGGTCAACTAATCTATGACTAAGAGCCAAAATACATACATTGGAACAAGGATAGTCTCTTTAATAAATTGTGCTGGGAAAACTGGATGCAACATGCCAAAGAATGTTGACTATTCCCTCATACCAAGAACAAAATCCAACTCAAATGAACAAAGGATTTGGACATAATTCCTGAAACTATCAAATATGGAGAAGAAAACATAAGCAAAACACTTCATGACCTATGCCACAGAAACACCTTTTAGGACATAGCTACAGAAGCAAAGAAAAGGAAGGAAAACAAACAGTTGGGTCTATATCAAACTGAAAAGCATTTGTACAACAGAGAGATAACCAAAACCAAAAGACACTCAACTGAATTAGGAAATTTTTTTGTACTCCATACAACTGGTAGGGATTGACATGAAAGATACACAAAGAACTCACATGACTCAACAAAACAAAGCAAACAACACAGTCAAAAAACTGATAGTTGAGCTAGAAAGACAGCACTCCAAAAAAAAAAAAAAAAAAAGGCCCAGAGGAATATGAAAAAATGCTCACTTATAATTAGGGAAATGCAAATCAAAGCCACAATGAGATATTACCTCACACTGGTAAGAATAGTACATATCAAAAAACGGGCTACAACAAGGATGCTGAATAAGAGGAATGCTTTTATACTGTTGTTGGGAATGCAAACTAGTCAACCACTAGGGAAAGCTGTGTGGAGAACCCTCAAACTGCTAACAGTGGAGCTACCATTTGATCCAGTGGTTCCACTACTAGGAATCTACCCAAAGGATACAAAAACACAATTCAAAAGGAAACCTGTACACCTACGTTTACTGTAGCATTATTTACAATAGTCAGGATATGGAAAAATCCAAATGCCCCAAAGCAGCAAATGTATCATAAAGTTCTGGCATACTTACACAATGGAATATTATCCAGCAATCAAAAAAGACAAACTCACGGTATTTGCAACATGAATGGAGCTAGAGGTAATCATGCTGGCCAAAATTAGTCAGAAAGAAAAAGATAAACACTGAATGTTCTCACTTATACGTAGAGTATAGAGAAACCAAACAAAAAGACAAAAAGTTTTAAGTAGCAAGCTGAAAGCAAAACTGAATAAAGGAGGGGGACGGGGACAAGTCTGGGGATTGATAAGCCAAGGGATCATGGTGATGGTTCATGGGTCACATGATGGTGGGAGAACTACAGGGCATACAATGATGTAAGAATATATAAAACCAATACATTTTTTAAAAAGAGAAAACATGCATGAGGCAGGGTGTGGAAGGGGATATCTTTTCAGATCCCTAAAGCTGAGAATAAAGATGGCGGTGCTCACATTTTCTTTTTATTTATTATTTATCATGTGTGTTGCCATCTATTTGGAACATACTAACACATGGTCAAGCTGTCCATGCAGACTCCAATTGACTAAGGCAACAGGAGATGGTGGGATGAGGACAGAGGGTTGTGGGAGCAGTCTGCCACAGACTGCTTTTTCACCAGACTGAGCAGGGACACAGCACAGTCAAGGTTCTTAGTGAAAATACAACTTGACATTTTGAGTATGAATTTTTAAGAGGATATGAATTCTGGGTGGGCTTGAGAGCCACATGTAGAAAATACAGTGCTGGAACACCCACATGTGGCCTTAAGATGCCACTGTTTCCCATAGATCCTGGTCTCACAGTCCAGGGGGTGGGGGTGGGGGGAAGAGGAAGAAGGAGGATGGGGGATATGGGGAGGAGGGAGAACAAGCATAAAGCTAGACACTGGCTACAAAGGAGACTGCTACCTGGGATTTGGGCAGGCTCCAAATGGGAATTTCTCCAGTCAAGAAGGCTGCCTCAAGGTCAGGGATGTCTGGGAGATAATGCCAAAAGCAGCAACTGAGGGCATCTTAACAGTGTCCAGCAGAAACGGTACATGTACTCCACCCAGCCTTCTTAAGCTTTGGGATTAACTGCATGTGGAAGGTGGGTTTCTAAGAGACTTACAAAAGCATCTCTGGAAGAGTCAGAGTGAGCAGAGGGGGTGGGGGAGGGTTTGTGTGTGGGGGGCGGGGGGTTGCAGAACTTTGCCTGGTCAGGCTGAGTTAACTAGATGAGAAAGAAGTTTTGATTTAGTTGAGGGAATTTTAACACCTGAAACCTAAATCCTGAAAGTGCTAGAAAAGCTAAAGCATAGTCCCACTGATGAAAAGAGGTAAAGACAGACCATTTTGGAAGGAGACATACCTTCACTGTTCCCCACCAACTTCTACTCATCTAAAATGTCGGATGTTGTTCTCAACCCATTAACATCTGTTACACAGAGGGTGAAAGGGAAGTGGAACTCCTGATGAGAGATCTCATTTCTCACTACCTTCTGTTCAGGCAATGAGGACCAGGTACCAGTATACAGCTCTTTTATGGACACCAGGCACAGGTCAACAGCAGTAGTCAGCAAGTGATGTGGGAGGCAGGGATGGAGGCAGCAGCAGTGGTTAAGATGGTGGTTTGAAGCTGAGATGCAAAGATCTCACAGGTCTGTGAGTCTCTCAGGTGAATCAGATGAGAGTCAGAGGTCTGACATGAAGGTCTGAAAGGTCTCGCAGGTCTGTACTTAAGATCTTTCCAGGAGAGTCTGGAAGTGTGTCCGACACCCCCCTTACATCCCTTTTAGGGCAGCCATCTTTCAAACCCGATTGGTCTATTTTCAGAAACAGCTTTGTTGCTATGCCTTGGTAGATGCTAGTGCAAGCTTGAGCCCGACTGGTCTATTTGCAAAACCTGCTGGTTTCAAAATCAAAACTGCACCAGGGTGTGAGGCCTCCTGGCATTATGTCAGCATCAGGCAGTCTTGCACTGGTCATGGCCCCCACAGTGGAGCTGGGCAGGTAAGCTCCACTGCATCTGAACGGCACCGGGTGTGCAGTGCAGGGAGCTCAGTGAGCCACATGTTCACCTGGCTGCCAAAGTGGAGCCACTCACATTCTGCTGCATCCCCAACCTAGGAGTTACTATGAGGGTGGGGGAGTCTTACAAAAACACTGTGCCAAGTGGAAGAAGTGTGGGCACAAGAGGATACATTTAATATATAGGAAAGATTCAGATTAGATAAATCCACAGAAACTGGATTAGTGGTTGCCAGGGGATGGTTGGAGAGGGGAATGGTGTGTGAAGGCTTCAGGGATAGTTTCCTTTTGGGGTTACTCTGTAAATTCTCAATATCAAGCAGAAGTATGGTTCCACAACACCACTGAATCCACTGACTGTCAATAGCGGTATATTTCATCTTAAATTATAAAGACAGGGAAAACAAAAACTACCACTACCACCAACAGCAAGTTGGCCACAAGAAATGAGAAAAGTAGGTTTTAAAATGATTCCCATATTTACTCAAAAACAGCAATCAACCGATAATATTGTGGGGATTATGAATGAATAATATAACATTATCTGAAAGGACAGACCTCATTAACATTAACAGGAATTGTGGATTCCTTAATTACATGTAACTATTTCTTTTATATCCTATATTTTCTAATCTTCCTTCAAAAAGAACTAAATCTACATTTTAAATAAACCATAAGTAAGTAAACATAAAGTAGGTAAAAACTGGTATGTGCATAAGAGATGCTCTGGGAATTCAGAGGAAGAGCAGACTTCCAGCTGTGTGGCTCTTGCTATTGCCTTAAAGTTGTTCCCCTACATGCAGCCTTCATATCTCAGAAATGCCTTTTTTTTTTTCCTTCAAAATTGTTTGATTTTTCACCCATTTGCAAAAGTACCTGTTTGGGAAAACAACTTCGCAGCTCAACATGCACTCATGCTTCACTTACCCTCCACCAAAAAGCCAAAGTCAATACCCTATCATGTTACCCACACTATGCCCCCCCACCCCACTGTAACCAGCATAGCTTTCATAGTCTAAACAGTATTTTTGTTGTCCTACCAGTCTGTTTTCTTTGGCCTTTTATGTTCCACAAATGACACAAACCATTCGCTTTTTGATTTATTCACCTTGCATAATCTCAAGATTCATCTATATGTCCCAAAGGGCACAATTTTGTCTTTTTAAATAGCTGAGTAGCATTCCATTGAATATATATACCCATTATTTTTATCCAGTTTTCTGTCAATGCACATCTAGGTTGGTTCCATGAACTGGCATTTGTGAATGAAAAATGTACCTGTGAAAATAGGAGTGCCTAGTTCTTTCGTATTAGTGTTTTCATAGTCTCTGGATAAATACCTAGAAGTCTATGGTATTTTATGGTATATCCACTTTTAGGCTATTGAAAGAATCTCTGTACTATTTTTCATACAGACTATACCATCTACATCCCCACCAACAGCAGGTGAGGGTTCCTTTTCCTCTATATCCTTGGTAGCATTTGCTGGTTCCAGTCTTTTTGATATGGGTTGTTCTCACAGAGGTGAGATTCTCATGGGTGGTATCTCATTGTGGTTTTAATTTGCATTTCCTTGAGAATCAATCTGTATATCTTTTTTGGACAAGTATCTGTTTAGGTCTCAAACACATCTTACATGACTTTCCTGAAGCACAATATTGATTCGGTGGCTCTCCACTGCCCCCTGAACAAGAGTGTCAGCTCCTTACTGTGTAATGCAAAGCCTTTGACCATCTGGCCTCAACTTTTTAAGCTATTCCTCATCCATCTTCAAACATTTGCTCCTGGCACCTCATCGAGACACCACTGTTCATAAATGCAGATACACATAAGCGTATCCACCTCTGTACCTCTGCTTATGGAATTCTTCCTGCTTGCAAGCTGGATTTCCCTATTCCATAAGCCCCAGTTATACCTGGCTCTGCTATCTGATCATCCACAACCCAATGTCACTGCCTCCACTGGAGGACAGTGGGGAGAAGCCATCTCATTCTTGTCTTTCCCCTATCCACTTAATTAGACCTATTACAGGGCCTGGGTCTTCTACCTCATGTTACAAGGGTTTATATTCCACTACATATATTCTACACTGCAAGTTCCTTAAAGCCAGGGTTCATAAGCAGCAAAGCACATTTCTATTAGCTCAGGAACTTTTCTAAAGACAGAAAAATAATGTCAGACCCTTAGCTGAGGCAGGAGTATGCTACCAGCATTCAGAAAGTGGCCCTCAATAATCTATCCAACTCAGGAGAGTTCCAGCAAATCAGTGCTGAGCTGGGGCAGATTGTGGAGATGCTGTGAACAGCGATGTGCAAAGGTCACCTTTTTGCCTGCAGAGAAACACGCTGAGAAGTTAGCAACTGATCCTCCCTTGGAATTCAATCGTACATTTAAAAAAGAACCTAATACTTTATTTTTTAGAGCAGTTTTAGATTTACAAAAAAATGAGCAGAAATTAGAGGGCAGGGTGATGAGATCCAGGCCCCAATAATCCCCCCTACTTGATGGCCATGTTACATTAGTGTGGTGTATTTGTGACATTAGGAGGTGTGTGTGTGTGTGTGTATGTATGTGCGCACGTGTGAGCATGCGTGATGAATTTAAAAAATAAAAAGAAGAAAAAAGACTAAACCTTAGCTTTCACCCTTTGTGGTACATATTGTATGGTTTTGACAGATTCACAAAGTTGCTTGTCCATCATGAAAGTATCCTAGAGGATAGCTTTAGTAACCTCCAAATCCTGTGCTCCACCTCTTTGTTGTTCCCTTCTCCTACATATCTGACACATCTTTTTCTATACCTTTCCCAGAATGTCATACAGATGGAATCATACAGCATATAACCTTTCTGATTGGTTTCTGTCATTAAGTCACATGTATTTAAGGCTCCTCCAAGTCTTAAGTGCTAAGACTTATATCCCTTTAGTGCTGATTAAATTCCATTGTCTGCCTGTACCAGATCAACCATCCACCATCTGCAGGACATTTTGGTTTCTTTCAGTTTGGAGTCATTATGAATAAAACTCCTAAAAGTATTCTTTGCTAATTTTTGTGTATAGTTTTCAATACCTGTGGGTAAGCCCTGGGAATTGTTTGCTGGATCGCAGGGAGAGAGCATGCTTAGTTTATAAGCAGCTGTTGCACTGTGTACCCAGTGGCTGTTCTACATGCAGCATCCCGGCTGACTGCATGCTGGGGCACTGGGCTGCCATCCTGACAGGTGCTGTCCCCAGTCTGTGGTCCCTGACAACATGCCTGGCATGGTGCATCTTTTTATGTGCTTATATGATGAGTACATCTTCTTTGGTGAAGTGACTGTTGAGCTCTTTTGTCCACTTTGACTTGGCTGTATTCTTATTGTTGAATTTTAAGAGTTTTCTGCATAACTTGGACACAGACCTTTGTGACAATACAGTTTGCAAATATTTTTTTCCCAGCTTGTGGCTTGTGTTTTTACTACATGTTTTCTTTTACCTTTGGGAAAGTAAGTCCCAGAGCAGACAGACAGACTGGGATCAACTCTGACCCCTGGTGCTTGTGATGCAAACTGGGCAGTCCACATCATAGGCTTCTGCTCAGTGCTGTGTGAGCCCTGAATAGAGCTCGAGTCACTGGCAGCAAAAGAAAAACTGATGTTTAATGCAAATAGGGAAACCTGCTATTGCCACTTCTGACATGTGCCAGGAAGTGTGTAATCATTGCTAGGCATGTGGAGTCTTTTAATATATCTAATTATTACCACTGTGTCTTTTTTGACCTTCATCTGTGCATTTATTCTATAAACAGCAGAGTCCCAGAAGGAATTTGGTGGTGGGCCTGGCTACAGCTTGCTAGGTGGCCGCATACCCCTGGCAAACTGCACACAGTTTGAATGCAGCCCACAGTGGCTCTCTCAATCCCTGCACTGAGTGCAGAGCGACTCCACATTCCCCAATGGCTCCTCACTTGCCCCAAGTCACACACTTCCCACCTCACCTTGCCCTTCAAGTCTGCTACCTGGTGAGTTCTTTCCAGGTTCAAGCTGGGGTCTGCCCCATGGTACCTCTGCTCACAGGAGTGCTGGGCATAAAGACACTCCCAGTGGGTCCAGGATAGTTTTCCAGGGTTCATGTGGCTTCTCAGATGGGGTTAAGGGGAGAGACACAGAAGAGTAAGATCTGTCCTTGCTGCCAACACTTTAGCTGGAAGCATAGGATGTTAACATAAAGTAACTTATTGCAGGTAAGTACCAAAGAATTCTGCAGAGTAAATAGTTAGGAACTAGAGTGAATGTTTAAAGGATTCATGACTTTCATTAATCCATCCCCCTCACCTTCCGCACCTCCCACAAAAGGGTGATGGTGATGGATCAGATCCTTGCTTTTCAGAGCATGGTCCCTAGACCTGTCACAAGATTGACATCACCGGCGAGCTTGTTAGAAACACAGATTCTGCCTCAGCCTACATCTAGGGAGTCAGAAATCTGTACTTAATAAGATGCCCAAGAGACTGGTAAGACACTGTGGTCTGCAAAGTGCTGAGATGTAAGATCTTTAAATTCCCTGTCAGCTCTCAGCTTCTGCAGTCCGTGTCATTTCTTATGCTCAGAAGATTGGCCAGAAGGGAGGCTGATAGGACAACCCTTGGAGGATGCTGATGGACTGGCCCCCAAGCATGCCTAAGGGAGCCTCAGCAACCAGCTCCAAGGCCAGGTGCCTAGGCATGTCAGTGGCTATGGGCTGCGGTCAGCGTGACCCTCCCAAGGTCTGTGCTGATCTCCTGCCAGGAAGACAGCTTGGGTTGTCACGACAGAGCGTGACCTCAGGAGAGACTGGGGGTGGTGCCCACGTGAGCCTTGCCTGTTGTTGATGCAGCTTCTCTTGGAGACCTAGATTCTCCTTCCTAGAGCCAGGCTTCTTTTCTCTGTCCACGTTTGGGTGGCTGGGTAGACAGAAGGAGGGGAGAGAAGAGAACTGGCAAGGAAGATTTAAGGCAAGTCCTGAGGCTACAGATACAGAAAAGAGTGTCTGCTAAAAATCTATCCCTGAAAAAACAAAGTCAGCTTCTGAGGTCATGCAGTTAAGGTTTCTAGCACCTGATTCAGTTTAATGTCAGGGTGCTAGAATCAGACTCATACCTTGGGAATGAAGAGAGAGGTTGGTCAGTTGCAGGCAGCTTAAGATTGATTCTGCAGACAGTGAGGCTGTTATTGATCTTTCCTGGGTTTCTGGAGCTCAGTGCTCCCACATGTAACAGTGTGACTGTTGAGATTCCATTAACACACATGTTCAAACTTGTATGTATAAGGGAGCACTGTCCTTCCTTGGCAGGTCTTGGCACTTCCAAGACCAGGTAGGGGCACCAAAAACATTGGGATGCATGCATTCCAATGTTTTTGGAGTCCCTATCTGGTTCCCAGATCCCACACCAGGTAAGGGGTTACAGGGAGCACTGAGACCCCTCCCTGCCATCCTTTTGTGCAAGGACTGGCAAATTAAGGCCCACAAGCTAAATTGAGCAGTGCCTGCTTTTGTAAACAGTGTTTTTTGGCATGCGGTCATATCCATCTTCTTATGTAAAGTCCACTGCTCGGTGCTACATGGCAGACCATGATGGCCTGTGTGGCAGAGACCATATGGCCCACAGAGCATGAAATAGTCACCATCTGGCTCTTTATGAAAACCATTGGCTGACCTCTGTCCTAGAACAACAGACATCTAAGCAAATCACAATGTGTACAATCAGAGTTCAGAGGATTGACACAATGTGGGAGGGGCACAAAAGGAAGGGAGGAAGGTGCCAGATGATTCAGAGGCTGCACTCCTCAAGTTGAACCTTACAGGACCCTGGGTATCCTGGTGGATGAGGGGAAGGAAAGTCAAAAGGACTCTGCTGTGAAGAGCTGGGCTGCAGGGAATGAGGAAGAATAAGAGAGCTTGGCTCAGACTGGGACTGAGTGGAAGTATGTACCACCCAGCCAGTTTATTGTATCCCACAAGTCTTTTTTAAATTTATTTTTATTTATTTATTTATTTATTTAAAATTTATATATAAATTTCACATCTTTGCAATTCCAGGGATTTACCTCCCCCCCACCATGCCCTCCTATCCCCCCCATGCCCTCCCATCCCCCCCTTTCCCTCCTGCCCATTGTTGTGTGCTTCAGTTTGGTGCTCAGCCTGTTTTGTCTTTTCCTCATGACTTTTACTTTTTTTTTTATTATGTCCCATATATTAGTGAAACCATTTGACTCTGTCTTTCTCTTTTTTACTTGCTTCTGCTAGTATGATTCCTTCTAAGTACATCCATGTTGTCA
>PVHY01009289.1:0-57176 GCA_004024945.1 Uropsilus gracilis | reverse complement strand
AAAAAAAAAAAAAACCTGGCGCGTTGTTTGGAGCAGACACAATTCAGAAATAAGAAATACCTAAAAGCCCATCCGCTGTAGCATCCAGCCACGCCTGGCGGACCACTCACGGCCCCCAGAGGATGGCATCTGCGGGTGGTCCCCCAGGCCGGGCCACACAGCCCAGGATGCAGCCGGCGATCCCCTGGAGGCTGGGGCCTTTGCATGACGACGACATCATGCGGTGATGCATTTCTCAGAACCTGTCCCTCTTAAGCGTGGCTGCCCTCGTTCAAAGGAGGGCTCCGGGAAAGACAGCCTGTACTTCGACGTGAGCACAGCTCAAAGCTCCTAGCGCTGTGTGGGACACACAGCCACAACGGCGATGCTAGAATTCCCTGACGGTGGGTTCAGAGTGAAGCCAAACTACACGGTGTAGACGCACACACACCACACACGCACACAGGGAAGGAAGGAGGAAGAAGCCACCGAGACCAAGTGTGACTGGTGAGGGGCTTCCAGTATGTGTCCTCTGGACTGCCAGGTGACCGGCTAAGAAGTGACACAGAAAACCAGGGTGGAACACGGAGACAGAGGGAGAGAGATGGGCAGGGAGGGTCAAGGCCAGAGACTCACTGAGGATGGAGCTTGTAGAGGGTGCCATCCACGCCCACTGTCACTTTGAGGGTGTCCAGGCCCCGGTTCTCTCGGATTTTGTCGACCACGGCGGCCATGCCCGCACCGCAGAGCTGGGCCGCCCGCCGGGCGACCACGGTGCACACCTCCTTGACGATGATGCTGTCGTCACAGGTGCCCTCCAGCCCCAGGTGGTGCAGGATGGCGCGGACCTGCAGCAGTGCCAGGCAGTCACTGGGGGAAGGGACAGCGAGAGTCAGTCCTGTGCCAAGAGAGACCGGTGACATCCCCTTCCCCCCCCAGCTCCAGGAACCTGGTCCCTTCATGACAGGGACCTGGACATCTGGTGCCAGGGCATAAAGGCCACCGCTGCCCCTTGGAGATGACTCTTGTCCCTGAACTCAGCTCAGAACCAGTGCTATCTGGGGGGGGTCACCTCCAGGGGGGTGACTGGAACAGGAGGAAACAGCTCCCTGGTCCACTTCGCCCAGACAAGGCAGGAAGCAGTTACTGCACAAGTGATCCTCACAACTGCTGTCTCCACATTGCCTGTCGCCGGCCTGTCGCTGGCCTGTCGCCGGACCTCGGCGGAGATGGCGCCTGCGCGTGGCAGGTTTCAGTCGCTAAGTTCCTTCCCATCCAGCCTCTCGATGCTGACCTTAGGCCAGCAACACAACTTCACCCACCACGTTCTCGTTCCGTTCCCCCGCTGGTGGCCTGAGATCCAGCCATGCAGGCTGGTGAAAGAGCCGTAACTAAGACTGCGGGGAGATAATGGGCCACGACTCGATGGTGACAACTGCTCAAGGACCCGGCCTCCTGCACACCAGCGGAACGGTCCTGCCATTCGCTGGCCCACCCGCGTCAGGCTTCCAGTTCCTGTTCTCCATGTGGCGAAGAGTCATGCCACACGACTGACTTTCAAAGGGCGCTGGGAGTCGCCGTTCTAACTCGAGCACACGTTCCCACCATTAGACCGGAGGAGGAGGAGGGAGGCTTTGCTTTCCTGAGCGTGGTTCTGCAGCAGCTGGCGTGCGAACTTGCACTGACCCCAGAGCCGAGCTTAACGGATCATCTTCCTCTGCGTCTCTCAGTCTGCATCCTGTGGGGTGTCTTTCTCCAGCGGATACTGGTTTAAAACCCATCACGGACTCATTCTGGCTCATCATGATCTCTCATGAGATGATTACCGACCTCCCCATAACACGCCCACCATGCACCAAGCACTATGAGTAACGGAGGCAACAGACGTGAATGTGTCCGTGACTCACCTGACCTCTACGGACGTCTGATCTTTACCTGCGTGGTGGACATCCCTTAGCTCCTTCGCTCACGAGAGGAAAGGACACTGTCGTTCCACCCCCCCCCCCCGCCCCCCAGGGTCCCCCGACCCTAAGTACTCACCTCTCAATCTGAGACAGGAATTTCGTTTCAAAGATGCCTCTTGTCTTGAGGCGTTCTGAGATGCGGCCACGGAAAAGCAGCCCGCGCTTGGTGAAATCGATGAGGATGTTGCGGACTATCTCCCCCAGGTACATGCCGCTGATCATCTTCTCAAACCTGCAACGCGTGGGACGTCCGTGGTTAGAGAGGACGGCGGTGCGGAGTGCTAAGACGTGATGAGCGTCATCGCCCCCGAAACGCCCGGAAGCAGAGCGCACCCACGTTCCCCTGGATGGGGATGGAGGCTCCTTGGTTCACCTGGACGGGACACCTGTGTCCACACTTCCTCATTCACAGCCTTTGGGGAACTGACCGCGGCGCCCACCAGCTGGCCACATCCCCTTCCCAGGCTCCTTCCTGCTCCTTCCAGATGGAACACACACCTCAGAAGGGCCAGAGGCTGAGTTCTAATCTTGACCTTCCCTCAGCGTGCGTTCCCTCCAACCAGCGCGTGATCACGTCAGTATGAGCCCGAGACCACGTTGTCCCAGCCTAGAACTGCGTGTCACCCTGCAAAGACTTGGGACTCTTTTGGCCTTTCGTAGTACCTTAAAAAAGCTGAGGTCCCTAACAGCCACCGTGATCCAGCTTGGTTTACCCTTTCCTTCGTGAGAGAAAACCGTGAGGGCCTCAGGGTGTTTAATGAGTCTTTGCCCTCTCCTCCAGACAGCTGTCTTGCACTTGTCACCTTGGAGTACGGCGGTCCCTGATGAATCCAACTGGGAAGCCCTGCACACATCTCGACGGGAAGGATGCTGGGGTTTTACACTCGCCCTCAACGCCATCGGTGGGGCTTGGTGACACTGCACCGGTCCCTGACTCGGTCCCCACGATAATGTGGCTACGTGCTGGACGGAAGGGGGCGGAAGCGACTTGCTGGCTCGCTTTCGGACCCTAGTTGGGTCACCGCAGGGCCCTCCCACGCGGGGAGCAGCGGGGAGTTTAACCTTCCACTTCTTTCTGCTCAATTCCAGACCAAGGTGGAAACCAGAGTCGGGCACCTTCCCTCCCGTGCTCTTGGGGAGAGCCGCAGCCTGCAGTTAGGAATCCTCTCCCTCAGAGTCCCTGATCTAGGGGAGTCGAGGGATTTCATCCCTTGGAAGCCGGTGGGAGCCGGTCCCTGTATGAAATTCTCCTGGCAGCATCAACCCTTGTGATTTGTTTTTCGAACGAGACTTTCAAAGGGTCACAGTCCATCAGCGGGAAACAATGGCTTAACCCAGAACATTCCAGGTGGAGCAAGAAAGCCTCTCCAAGGAAATCCCCTCTTCATATCTCAGGGTGGGGGTGGGGAGGGCATCCTGGGATCAATGTGGCAGAGGGCCTGAGCACTCGTCCCCATCCAATCCTGGGCCACCAGGGACTGCTCACACCCCCAAGGATGCCTACCTTTGTTTGCCAGGGTTGAGGGAAAGCTCATCCACAGTCACATCATACTCAGTGCGGAAGTCATTGAGGCACCCGTTGTCCCCAAAGGCCCCCCACTCCATGTTGATACACATCTGCCCGTCTTCCCCGTCCACCAGCTCGATGTTCCGCATCTCCTCCATGTAGCAGGCGTTGCTGCCCGTACCTGCCAATCGCAGAGATGCCAGGGTCTCAGCGGCACCCTCCCACCCACCCGTGGCCGAGGGGCCCAGCGCAGTAGGACAGCCCGAGCCTTACCCACGATGAGGCCAACTTCACAGTGAGGGTCTTCGTAGCCGCAAGTCATCATCGTCCCGACTGTGTCATTCACCACGGCGACCACATCCAGGTCAAACTCCTGAGAGGGCGAGAGCAGACCTCCAGTCCACATAGGAGCCTTGCAAAGTTTTCCCTTCCGGTGCTTGCAAAGGGAACTACTATGTATATCACGTGACCCTACTACTATGTGTATCACGTGACGCCACTACTATGTGTATCGCATGACCCTACTACTATGTATATCATGCGACCCTACCACTATGCATAGCACGTGACCCCACTACTATGTGTATCGCGTGACCCTACCACTATGTATATCATGCGACCCTACCACTATGCATATCACGTGACCTCACTACTATGTTTATCACGTAACCCTACTACTATGTCTATCACGTGACCCTACTACTATGTGTATCATGTGACCCTACTAATGTCTATCGCATGACCCTACTTATATGTCTATCACGTGACCCTACCACTATGCATATCACGTGACCCTACCACTATGCATATCACGTGACCCTACCACTATGCATATCACGTGATCCTCATATGGACAGACCAGCCCATTCTCTTCGCAGTCAGGAGCTGCCCCAATGCCACTCCCTGGTGTGTCCACTATCAAAGAGAGTGCCCTGGCCCCAGCCCCTCCGTCCTCTCCCAACATTCTTCACAGCACCACAGCATTAGCTCATAGGTTTGTTTCTGGAACAATCCAGACACACAACGGACATTCAGTAGCTACTGAAAGACTCCCTGAACCCCCTTGCTAAGCAAACCAACTGCACCCAGCAATTCTCCATTATCTTTTCTTTTTTTTTTGAGGGAGAATATCCTTTAGTAGAGAATTAATTAAGTAAAAATTTAGGTTGAACAGACGAAGGGGTAGGACCTCATTCTCTACTGACAGAATATAAAATTTCATTACGTATAAAACATTATTAAGCTGTGAAAATATCTAGTCATATACAGAAATCTACATAAATCTTGCAAATTTGGCTCTAGAAATGATGATTCTATAAAATATCTGAGTGCCCTAAGTCATCTATTTTTTACTTCAAATCATTAAAATAAAACAAGATCATGTTTTTAATAGCTAAGTTAGAGCAATAAATAAAAATACATGATGATGGGACTGAAAAAGTTATATAGAAATGCTCTTTTACTAGCAACAGTGATAGTGAGGAGCTTGATATTTTTCAAATACTGTAACGGTCAGAGCTAAGGGAAGTCTTAGAGTTGGGAATACATTTTTCCTAACCTAACTCTCTGTTCCACATAAGAAACTTGGTAATCCAAGATACAGAGAGCTACCAAGCACTGTCACTTGCTTCACACGCTGTAGTTCTCGAATCTTTACATTCACAGGTGCAAGAAACTCTCCCAACTCATTCCAGTGATCTTCATCCCACCACACATTGTCTGACTGAACATACGATTATCTTATGCTCAACAATTCCCCGCTACCCACACGCACATCAGGCCAGGCAGGCCTCGGCCATCCTACCTCTCGCCGGTGGATGGCTTCCTTCAGCAGGGTGACCACATCCTCGCCCTCGCAACCAGATGCCTTGAAGCCTTTTGTCCACTTGAGGAGGATGCTCTGAAAATCACACAGGAGCAGGGACTCAAAGAAAGGCTCTCCGGTGGATGCCGGGAGGCAGGCTGAGCTATGCTACCAGCTTTCACAGGTTATACAGGTTCCCTTTCAAGAGCCATCACCTCACCGCAAATGACTGAGGACCTATTCGACTTGGATTTCTTGAGTACCTACTATGCACCATGTACTGGGCTAAGCACACCCCGTCTGTTCATTTCATCCTCACAGCAACCCTGGGGAGGTTTCACCACTACTACCAGCCCCTTTGTACAGATAACCAAGGCTCTCAAGCAACTGGCCCAAGGTCTGCAGCTTGGAGGAGAGGAGTGGGGCTCCCCCCAGACCCCCCGAGTCCAACAGAAAAGCTCATAAGCCTTCAACAGCTGCCCTTGTCAGGGAGCTGGCCTCCAGAGCTCTCCCCTTGGCTGAGAAAAGCAGTTGGCGCTATCCTGGGCTACACTGACACCGGACTGTGTCTCTCAGTCTTCAGGCTCCGCTGTGAGTCTCCTGCCCACGACGGGAGGCGCCATTGCCTCAGCACCAGCCTCCAGCCCGGGTTTCGTGCGACCCTTCACTGTGTCACACTGGCCTCAGGGAGCAATGCCCAGGGGCTTTGGACAAACACCCATGAATGACCCTGAGCCCCCACCTCCCCCAGCTCCTCCCCCCAACATGAGGCGAGACCCATCTGTCCACAGGCCGTGTCCATGACAGCTGCCCGTGTGCTTGGCTTCTCCCTGCTTAGTGGTTCCTGCCCATCAGCCTGGCATCTTCTCACCCGCGAGTTTGGGACCAGGAGTCCATTTGGATGCGTCACCCCAGGCTCAGACCTGGAGGTGGCATCGCAATCGCAGTAGGGGCCTGGTGTGCTGCCTGTCTCCCAACAGCAGGGGGCGCATCTCCACCAGCTAGCTTCCTCTGCCAATCCCCCACCCCGAGCCAGACATCCATGGCAAGACTTCCCCAAACCTCAGCCAGTCAGTCCACAAGGTGCACTTAACTCTCTGAGGAGCAAAGGAAGCATTTACAACGCTGAGCAGCGTGGGGGCTGCTATTCTGGGGAGCCCGCAGCCTCTCCTCCACCCAGGACCACGTTCACGGAACCTGTGACCTCCCCTCCCTCGGCAGCCTGCTCCACAGCCCCCGGCCCACCTGTCCTCCCCATCACCCACTCTTCTGGGGGGGCTGAGTCAAGCATTTTCCATGGGCTCCAGGGAGCACTCAGACCAGCATCACAAGGAAGGTCCCGAAGGCGTCGGCCACCCAAGGGAGCCACATTCCAACAGCCATTCGCACGTTCCCGAGCTTGTGCTATCAACCTGGTTTGCTTATAAGGACCTGAAGCGGAACTATGAGGCCTGTGCCCTGCGACCCCTGGTGACACATATGGGAGCCTCCAGCTGAACAAAGGGGACGCAGAGGAACGGCTTAAGTAACCGCAGCCTGATCTCTGGCCCCCCGAGAACGACCCAGATGAAGCCCAGAGCTCACCTGGTCAGCTCCTACACTGTTCAACACACTCACCGCCAGAATATCTGGGAATGGCAGACCTTCACCCCCGTTTCATTCAGCCAAGGCATGTTGAAAGGGGGTGGAACTAGACCAGGGAAGTGTCAGGACACCCAGAAGACGAAGGGAAAGGTCTCCCGCACGCAGACAAGCGCCTCCGGCGGACGTATCCGTTCGTGCGAACACAGGTTCAGGTGAGGGGAGCCGGACTCAAAGCAGCCTGGGGCAAGTACTTGGCGCCTCCATAAACCTGACTGTCCATTCTGCAGAATGGGTCTACGCACACCAACCTTTAAGGATGCTGGGCGGGTTTCTTTTGTTTTTTGTCTGTTTTTTCTGAGACCAGGTCTCGCTCTTTTTGCCTCTGGAACCACAGGCTCACGTTGCCCGGGGTACCACGGACTCCAGCAATCCCCAGCCGCAGCTTCCCAGGTAGCTGGGATGACAGGCACACGCCACCACGCCCAGGTATTTTTTTTGGAACTAGGTCTCTCTATGTGGCCCCGAGCAGGTCTCGAACTGCGATCCCTGGCCCCGGCCGCGGCTTCCTAGGCTGCCGCTTACAGGTACGCGACACCGTGCCCGACCTGGATGCTGGGAGAGTTATAGCTGAAACTATGCACACAGGAAGCCTAGCAGACCGCCGAGCAGGAAGTGCTTCCAGAATGCTGACCTATAGTTTGATCACCAAAGACCTTTCGAGCAGAGCTGACCTGCCTCACCTCCTGCAGCCTTGACCCACTCCTTCCCAGCAAGGAGCCCCTCTCCACGAGGGATCGCTCAAGTTCAAGTCCGGCTTTTCCTCCTTTCAGCTCAACTGTCTGCCCTGCTTCAAACTCCAGTCGGTTGGGAGTCACCAAGGCCCACTAGGAGGGCTCTGGGGGGATGGGGGGCTGTTACCTCATCCAGTCTGCTCTGCCGGCAGGGGAAGGAGAAGGTGAAGCCCAGCGGCAGGGACACGCCCTTCATGCCCATGTACTCCAGGAAGTCTGCGATGCACTGCACGATGTGGTCAAAAAGCTGCAGAGGGAAGAGCGGCTCAGGTGTCCGTCTGGGGGCGCTGCCTACCTGGCCACAGGCCTGGGAAGAGCCAGGCCGGCGCGGTGGTCGGCCTTGCTCCCCCTGCGAGACCCAGGCAGAGAAAGCTGCCTTCCCTGCAGGACGCGGAGCGGGGGGCCTCCCGGGCGGCCTCACCTCATCCCCCGTGCCATGCATGACCTCCTGCGGGATGGAGTAGATCTTGTTGTGCATCTCCACGCCCCGCCGCTTCCCGTTGCGCACGCGCACCAGCAGCACCCGGAAGTTCGTGCCCCCCAGGTCCAAGGCCAGGAAGTCGCCTTTCTCTGGAAAACACACCCGGAAAGAGGCTGAGGGGTGGGGAGGAGAGGACGGGGCATCTTCATCACAGACAGCAGCGTCTAACGTCCCTTCTCCTAAGTGGGGAGCCCTCCTGGAGGCCCCTCAACCATCCCAGGGTGCCGGACGGTGGGTGCCATCTAACAGGAACGCAGGAGATTTCGGAGACCTAAAAGCCAGGCGTGGTGGCGCGCGCCTGTAATCCCAGCGGCTGGGAGGCTGAGGCCGGGGATCGCTGGAGTCTGTGGGATGGGGACTACCCCGGGCAACATAGCGAGAGCTGGTCTCAAAAATAAAAATAAAAATAAATAGATTTTGGAGCCAGTGACATGCTGACTTTTTGGCAGTTTTCTAATCGATGTGAGGGGGGGGGGCTGGAAGCCCCAACAGGCGCTGCAGAACACGAAGCAATATCCCGACATACAGGCCACGTTCAATCCGGGGCCGCCTTCGTGTGTGGGGTTCTAGGATCAGAAGGAAGGGCAGAGGCCCCTCTTTAGAGAATCGTGGGAAGATCTTTGCAAAGCCCTCTTCAGGGGCGCCGCTGCGGGGAGCTACGGCCCGCAGGTCTCGTGTGATGGGGGGGCTGCCCCGAGAGGGGACCCTGGGCGTCGTCCCTGAGGGAGGAGTGAGACCTGGCGCTGCTCGGGCTGAGTCACAGGCCCGGGCCTCGCAGCTGGCAGGGCAGACAGCGACCCCAGCCGCGCCTGCACCGCTGGAACCCGCTGCAAGCCCGCTCTGCTGACCCCTCAGCGGGCGTTTCTCTGAACTGGGAAAGGCCGCCATGCTTTAGCAGACAGACCAGCCATCTTCTGGAGAAGGTTCAGGGGTAGACACTTCGGTCTGTGAAGCGCTCGTTGCCCCTGGCAGCGCTGCAGCCGCCGTCACCGTGTGGAGACAAGCGGACGTGGCTGCACGAACCACGGGAATAAAACGACTTACAGAAACGGGCTGGGGGGGGTGGGGTGGCCGGATTTGATCGATGGGCCAGTTTGCCACCCCCTGGCCCAGGGATGCTGTCATTTTCCAGCGGGTTGGGTTTCCTGGGTGGGTTTCGAAGCCCTGTGCCTCCGTGTGGGCCCGAACATCACAGTGTGTCCATAAAACTATCGGAAGGCCGGGCACGGTGGTGCGTGCCTGTAAGCTTCAGCCTATGAAGCGGCCGGGGCTACGGATCGCGGTTCGAGTCCCGCCTGGGGCCCGTAGCGAGACCTAGTTCCAAAAAAAATAGCTGGGCGTGGTGGTGCGCACCTGTAATCCCAGCTACCTGGGAAGCTGAGGCTGGGGATTGCTTGAGTCCGTGGTAACCTGGGCAACAAGAGCCTGCGGTTCCACGGGCAAAAATAGCGAGATCTAGTCTCATAAAATAATATAATATAATAAAATAAAATATAATAAAATAAATTAAAAAAAAAATAAAATAAAATAAATAAAATAAAATAAAACTATCGGAAAACCTGTGTTCGTGGTTAAAGAGCACGTGAAAATGGGCTCCAGCATACAACGCTCGGCCTGACGCCAAGAACCCAGTGCCGTTTTTCTTTTCTGAGACCAGGCTCGCGTTGCCCAGGGTACCACGGACTCAAGCGACCCCCAGCCTCAGCCTCCCAGGTAGCTGGGATGACAGGCGCGCGCCACCACACCCAGCTAATTTTTTGCAACTAGGTCTCGCTGTGTCGCCCCGGGCGGAACTCGAACCGCGATCCCCAGGCCCAGCCGTGACTCCATTAGCTGTCGCTTACAGGCGCGCGCCACGGTGCCCGGCCAGTTCAGTTTTTCATAACGGAATCCCTCTCTTGAGTTTACCGAACACGGCAGCTTCTAGCTCTAGAGCTAAAGAAAACACCCTCTGGCCCAAACGTCCAACGTCAAGGCTGAGGGAGCCCTCCCGGGAATCTATACCAGGGCCAAGGGGCAACGTGGTGGGTCGGGTGGTCGCCCGGGCACGTACCTGTGCCATCGGGGGTGGCACACACATAGGTGGGCAGCATCTTGACAGTGGCCGAGGCGTGAGTCTCCCTGCTCAGCCCTCGCTCCATCTCTGCCTTCATCTTCCTCTTGATCTGCAGCAGCTGTTCACGGCTCAGCTTCAGAGATTCCAGGATCTTCTGGCGGGCGCGGTGCTGGTCTGCCAGCCGGTAGGCCACGGCCGTCACCATGGCCGCCCCCTTGCCACTGCCGTCCTCGGAGCGGAGGAAGCGGACGTCACAGTCGGGCACCAGCCGCCGCACGGTCTTGTGCAGCCGCTTGGCGAAACTGTGCGCATGGAGAAGCGGGTAAGAAGCCAGAGTCAGCGTCAGCGATGCGCACGGTGGCCCAGCAGCCCCCTGTGCTGGCTCGGACGCCAGGAGGCACCTGCGGGAGCGGACACCGCCCGAGGGACGTCTCCCTACTCGCCCCTAACTCAGGAGTCACTGCCAGAGCTCAGGTAGGCAGCTGGGACGCGCCCCTGCCGGAAGGAAAAGCGCCTTCAAGGAAGGCACCGTCTCCACTTGGCAAGACCTCCCCCTCCTCGTCAGGCTGGGTCCCAGGCCCAGCTCCGCCACCCAGCGCTGGTCCGGGCAGCCCAGTGGACTCGGGTCATTCTGACAGCGGCTACTATCGATGGCCCGTGGCTCACTCTGTGTGCAGCTGCCCGGGCGGGAGCCAAAACGGAGAGAGGAAAGTGGTTCCGGCCTCTTTGGCCAGTTTCTGCCAACGGGGGCCAAGGTGCCTGGATAACTCAAGGCCCAGCGGTGTCCACAGCGGCTCTGGAGGCCTCCGGGCGTGGCCTCCAGCGTCTGTGGCCTCTGGGCCTCGCTGCTCCGAGCAGTCCCTACGGCAGCAGCTCCAGCTGACTCCACAGCCGCTGGGCCAGGCTGTCTCCACGCACTGGAACGTTTCGGAGGCTCTGGGCTGGGGGACTCGGGGATGGGGGCCGGGGCCCTCTGCATGGAGCTATTCGGCTAACAAAGGCCCATGGACCAGGCACCCCACGAGGGGGAAAGGAGAGGCTAAGCGGGCCCGAGAGCAAGATCTTCCAGGTGCCAACTACAATGTGAGCGCTTTGCACTTATGACCGGAGGGGCCACGGTGTGGAGGGCAGGGAAGATGGGTCCTGCCAAGGTGGCCAGGCTGGGGCAGCCTCCGGCAGAGGATGTAGCAGCTGAAGGGGCCACCGAGAATGACCCGAGTCCAAGGGAGAACCACGGCGTCTGTAACACGGGGGGGCATGAAGGCCCCTCGTGGCCAGGGGAGCTCTGCGTGGCGCCCTCCCTGTAGACCGTCTTCAGAAATCGCCCCCACCCCTGCCCGGGGCAACGCCTTCCCTGCTCCCAGGTGCCCAGCTGGCAACTTTGATTCTAAGAAGACCTTCAACAGAACGGTGCCTTCCGCCCGCCCACCCTGCCAGGGTGCCCAGTGGGGGTGGCTCGGGAAGTCACAGAGCTCGCCAGCCAGCCAGGGTCCCCGGCCCTACAGCGCCCGGAAGGCTGACTCACTGGGGGTGCTTCTTGTAGACGGAGCCATCCACCCCGATGGTGGAGCGCAGCCGCTCCTCGCCCGCGCCCTTGTTCTCCTTGATGCGCCGCAGGACGGCCGCCAGGGTGGCCGCGCACAGGCTGGCCGAGCGCGTGGACACGATCTGGCAGATGCGGTGAGTGGCCACGCAGTCCTCGTGGCTGGGGTCCATGCCCAGGCGCTCCAGGACCTCGCGTGTCTTGCGGATGCCGTCCTTCTCCCTAAGGAACAGACAGTGAGGGCCTGTGTGCTGCCCGCCGTGGCCCGTGGGGAGGGAGGGGGGCAGGAGGCGAGGTTGGCAAGGAGAGCTCCGGGCTCCAGCACATGCCATCTCCCCCAGAGGACAGACACTTCGGCCCACAGTGGGGGGGGGTTGGAGAAAGGGGAAAACTCAGAGTCAACCTGGAGCTCCTCTCCCAGACAGACACAGACACAGACACATATACATGCCCTTTATCCAAATGAGAAATTATTATGCAAATACTATGGAAAGGCAGGGCCCTGTGCTTGGGGCTTTGCACGCTGAGCTCGTGTGTGTGTGTGTGTGTGTGTGTGTATGAGAGAGACTCTGCTGTATTGGCTTGTCTTAAGGCAAAAGGACCATGTCTCTGCCACCAACTCCCCTGGGAAGTCCACCTTCCTTCTCGCTACAAAAGCAGTCGAAGAGTTTTTTGCACATCAGCAAGGAGCAGGCCCAGCTTTCCTTGTAGAAAAAGCACTATGAGGATGACAACAATGTAAGGACAAACATTTCACAAAAGGGACATTTGAAAAACAAAGGGCTAGCCGGACATGGTGGCCCGCGCCTGTAATCCACGCGCTGGGAAGCAAGAGGCCCGGGATCGGTTGAGTTCACGGGTTCGAGACTACCCCAGGTAACTTAGCGAGACCTGGTCTCAAAAAAGCTGGGCGTGATGGCGGGTGCCTATATTCCCAGCTACCTGGGGATCACCTGAGTTCACAGGATCGGGACTACCCCAGGCAGCATAGCCCCAACCTAGTTTCATAAAATAAAAGGAAATAATAAAATATAAAATAAAATAAAAACAAAAACAAAGGGCTGGTGTGATGAGATTAGCCCCCTGCTCAAGGGAAAGAAAAGCTTTGAGAGTTTCCTCTTAAAATCATGTGAACTGTTTTCGTGCTCCTGTTAGCATCAGCATCACCTCCTCCCCCCACCCCCACCTGGTCCCTGAGATAACCAGGTCTCAGAAACAGAAACTGGGTCCAATTCTTTGCATATCATTAACCAAACGAAAACCAGACTGTCCTCAACACCCACCCCCGCCACCCTGAAAATGAAGCCTGGGCTCTCCCTGCGGGCACCACCTGGGCAGATGTTGGGGCTGCAGAGAGAGTGAACTGTCAGTACCCCAGAGAAGGGACAGGAAATAGATGCAAAGAAATGACTCATGATGAGCCCACTGGGTCAAGCACTTCAGCCACAGAACCCCCACCCACAGGAATGCCAGATCCCACCCAACAGCCCTTGGGGAGGGGGGAGCAAGCATTCCAGTCCTGTGAGTCACTCTGGTAGTTCGCATGCGCACAATGGACAAGGCGGAGGCGATCTAGAGGGTAAGGAACGTTGGCCCAGGCCCACCACAGCCCATGTTGGGGGAGACCCTCTTGCCATTCCTCTCTGACGGGTCAAGGCCAGCGTCCCTTCCTCACTCCCAGCTGCCTTTGCATCCCTCCGGGGACCCAGTGGGCGAGCAGAGAGGATGTGGACACTGACCCTTCAATATCTGAGACGTCCTTGGTCTCGAAGCGGCCCGTGGCGAGGAGCTCTGGGGTGAGCTTCCCCCCGAAAAGCAGCTCCTCCTTAGCCATCTTCACCAGGATGAGTCGCACCAGTTCGCCCATGTACATCCCACTGATCATCTTCTCAAATCTGCAGGAGAAGCAGACCAAAAAGGTAAAGTCCTGCTGTCGGCACACTCCAGTTTACTTCCTCGGACACAGAACTTCAGCACACGGTGGAAGCCGGTGCGGAGCTCAGCGTTCACACGCGTGGAGTAACTGACGTGGAATGCGAGGAGGAACAGCTTGGGGGTGCTGGAGAAGGGAAGCTGGGTGGGCTTTGAACTATGGAGATGGATGGGCCCGGGGAGTTCAGCTAAGAGTCAGGAACATTCTGGAACCATTGGTTTCAGCTAAAGTGAATTGTCCAATAGCCAGGATATGGAAACCAGATGTCCCCAAAACAGATGAGTGGGTCAGAAAGTTGCGATCTATCTTCACCATGGGAGTATTATTCTGCAATCGAAGACGACAAACTTCGGTCATTCGCAGCAATATGGATGGAGCTAGAAGGAATCATTTTAGTGGAAATAAGCCAGAAAGGAAAAGAGAAATACGGATGGTCTCACTTATAGGAGGGAAAACGAAGGAAAATTTGAAACTGTCAACAGAACTGAAGCATAGAGCAGGAGAGGGGGAGGAGGGTAAAATTGAGGGAGGGGGATGGGCACAAGAGATAAAGCTGGTTCACGGGTGATAAGGTGGCAGGGGAACCTCGGGGTAGTCAATGATGTTTTATGTATGTATGTATGTATATATGTATGTATGTATGTATATATCATATATATATGATAAAAAAAAGTGAAGTGTGTTTAGGATAATGATTTTAAATCTTTTTTTTCTCTAGGAAGGAAATGCTTCTTTAAATCGTCACCTCACATAGCACAACCTCAACACTTACTGACAAGGAAAAGCAAAAGACGCTATTTGGGGCTTAGGACGATGATGACCTCACACTGTGCCTGTCCCGCCCCTTGGAGGCTGTGTATGGCTTCCTAAGAACCAAGGGAGAGGGGCTGCTGGAGCAAGACTAGAAAGGCAGGTTGGGACAGGGGAGGAGTTCTGCATGCCAGGGGGGTCTCGGGAATCTGAGCGTGAGGCCTGTTGGAAGGGTCTGAGCAGACAGGTGACAGAATGATGACATACTCTGGAAGGATGAAGACAGCCACCGAGTGGAGGGCAGTCGGGTAATTTATGTCTTCAACACTAGGGGACACTGTTCACTTTAGATGGGCGTCAAAAGACCGGCCCAGATTATGTGACAGGAACAAGTCAGCCTTTATCCGTTTTGGGATAAGGTGAGACAGTTCTTGGTGTCTCAGAAAGACACCAAGGGTCCGAAGAGAAGCTGGGACCCAGGGTTTGCAGGTATGAGCTAGCCTGGCCCAGAGCAGGGCTCCAGAGGGGACCCCCCCACCACCAAATCACCCAGCGCTATCTCCAGGCCCCAAGGTGGTCACTAGTCAAGACCTCTGGTGTTGAGAGCTGAATGGAGAGTACAAGAGAGGGCAGACGAGAGAGATACAGGGGCTGGGGCTGAATGAAGGTATGCGTTGTTTAGCACATTTTCCTGACTTTTACAGGTTTTTATAAAGGTTTTTGACAAAGGGGAAAAGTGGCTCAGGCAGGTACAATTTCGAGTGCATCTTAAAGGCAGGCAAATGGTGAGGGGGTAGTGACGTTGGTGAATGTATTATCTTTTGAGAGGTGAGGGGGGGGGCGGGGGCAGGGGGAGTTGCTCACCGGTGGTCGCTGTCTCTGTTAAGGAAGATTCTTTTAGGTAAGCATTTTGGAGGCTGGTCCATCTTTAGAGGAATTTAACGCTGGGATTTTGCCTTTAGTTTGCCGGAGGCAATTAAGGCGAGAGGGAGTTTGCTCCATCTCAGCCCCACGAGCCCATCCGGCCTGGGAACGGCATTCCACACTCTGGCAGGACTGGAGTTCGGTGGAGAGCTCTCCAGCTGGCAGAATGCAGGAGGCTCAGGGGATGCTGGAAACGTGCACGCACCAGCGCAGACGCACACCTGGGTAGCCACCTGGCTCCGCCTTGTGCAGCTCCCATGTCTGCCTCTGAGCAAGCTGGTGCTCTGAGACCAGCTCTGGTGGGGGGTGGGGGGAGCCCTCTGGGGGTGGCAAGTGTGGGTGGGTTTACAAAGGATCAGCCAAACCCAAGAAATCTGACTGGAACATGGAGGCTCTCGGGAGGGAAAAGGAGAGAGCAAAGTGGGGGTGGGAGACGATGTAGGGGCCTCAGAGCAGTCTCTAACCCGGGGATCCGCCTCTGCAGAGGTGTGACTTTGCAGCCTCAAATCACACACAGCGTTGTCAGTCAACGTTACCGCAATTTTTTTTTTTTAAAAGAAGAAAAAAAAAATCAAAATCAATAAACAAAAGTCCTAAAAGTAAAGTGACAAACACTTTTTGGTTCCAATCTTTAGAACACTTCAGTCAATACTTGGAAAATACTGGCTTCGACTCAAACCTGGACGCAGGACATACAGATGGGGGTTTATGAAGATGCACACCTGGAATTGATACATACACACATGTGCATATACATGCATGTGTATATGTGTATGTACATACATAGAGTTGCTATAAGGCACTATTACTTCAATCAAAAACCACTTTTAAAAGAGGTGGGGAGGAGTGTTGCTGAGGAGCCTCGTCATGACTTTGGGGCTACCGGAGCTGGTGCTCTGGGCTATGACTACCCAGGCTTTCTTTGCCTGAGGTGGAGCCAGAGGTGTGCTGCCAAGGTCTGGCTGCCAGCTGTGTCTTCTGACCCTTTAAAGGGCAAGCACGTGGCTCCCTGGAGCGGTGCGGGCTTACTTCATCCCAGAAGCAGGCACTGAGCGAGTGACTTTTCCATCTATAAATGTTCGCCACCCAGGGAAGACACAGCCAGTATGTTCCTCTGAGAGTTCTAGGTAAGTGAACGCCCCTTTCAACAGGTGAGAGGAGCGGGTGACTTCATAAACCCTGCTTTCGAGAAGCAAGGACACTCGTCCCTGTAAGGGCCAAGCTCCCTGCACGAAGCCGGCTGACAGGCTGGCTGTCGTAGGCCAGAGAGATGTGCTCCAGCTTTGCTGCAAGAGCTACAGCAATGAGAAGACCAGAGAGGAATTGCATTGCTTAAACCATTTTGCAACTGCCTCCAGAGCTTGCAGCAATGCCTATTTCAAGAGCGCGGGTAGGGAGGGCCATCTGGCAGAGCTTTATGAGAGTGAAACTCGGTTTGGTCAGAGTCAAAAGTAACGAAAGCTAAGTCTGGCCAGATGGAACATTCGGGGTCCGAAATCTTGGGCCAGCTCCAGGCCTCCCAGCTGGGTCCAGGGGTGGCAGATGTGAAGGGCCCTTGACTAGTATTTTCCATTGACCTTGGGTCTGGTCTGCCTGCAGCTGGAACAGGAGGCCCTGGACTCCATGGGTTGCAGCCCAGTCCACGGGCAAAGCCCTCCGTGGCTGTGGTTGAGTCAGAGCCCCAGCCCATCACAAGGAGCCGGCGTCCGTCCTTTGTCCTCTCTACCTACGGTCTGGTTTGGCCACGGGTGCTGCCTTGTTGGCACCCTCTCGGGAGTGCAGCGTCACCTGGGTGATGAGCACCAGGGGAGGCCTGGGCGGTGTTTGGAGCTCTCAGATGGAAAGCAGGCACAGAAGCACACCCTGGCCCCAACCAGCGCCCACCTCAGCTCTTAAATGTATTCCCGGAGCCCAGGGCAATGGGGGAGCTACTCACAGTTGCTTCCCGGGGTTCAGGGAGCCCATGTCAATCTCCTTGTCGAACTCAGTGCGGAAGTCATCCAGCGCGCCATCGTCCCCAAAGGCCCCCCACTCCATGTTGATGCACATGCGGCCCTCGTCGCCCTCCACCATGTCGATGTGACGCATCTCCTCCATGTAGCAGGCGTTGCTGCCGGTACCTGGGCGAGGCAAGGGACTGCTCAGCACCTATCCTGGCCATGCTCTCCCCAGCCCTCGCTGTCCCAGACTGCCTGGTCCGGCTGGAGTTCTGTACTGGAGGCTCCCAGCACCTCCCAACATGGCACATTTCAGGACCACCCCACGCCCACAGGCATGGCTCAGCCCTTCAAGGCCATCACACTATTGTCTTGAACACGAAGGAGCAAAGTCATGGAGCTCACATCCCCCTCCCCTGGCCAGCGCCCCCTCACCGACGATGAGCGCAATCTCGCAGTTCTGGTCATCGTAGCCACAGGTCATCATGGTCCCAACTGTGTCGTTCACCACGGCCACGATATCAATATCGAAGTCCTGGGGGATGAAAGGGGAGGGATGTGACCTTCACCGTCACAGGGCAGGTGCACTTGGAAGATGGAGAGAAAGAGCAAGAGACACAGTTCCAAAGCCGGGCACGGTGGTGCGTGCCTGTAAGTGCCAGCCTATGAAACAGCTGGGACTGGGGATCGCAGTTTGAGTCCCGCTCGGGGCAACACAGGGAGACTTAGTCCCCAAAAAACTAGCTGGGTGTGGTGATGCATGCCTGTAATCCCAGCTACCTGGGAGGCTGAGGCTGGGGATAGCTTGAGTCCATGGTACCCCGGCCAACGTGAGACTGCGGTTCCCCAGGCAAAAATAGCAAGACCTAGTCTCAAAAAAACAAAAAAACAAACAAAAAAGAGACGCAGTTCCAGTGCGACAGCGCTGCCCCCACTAACCATCCTTGGAGCAAAGAAAGACGGGCCTGGGAGGGAGGCACAGATCCAACCGGAGAGCAGCAGCTCTCGCTCCCCATCCTGCTTGCCCTCATCACAGAGGACCAGACTGACCCAGCCCTGGCATCTCGCTCATAAGCGGCACCCCATCTTGGCATTAGTGTCACCTCTTCTTTCCTCTCCTTCCCTCCCTTCCTCCCTCCCTCCCTCCCCAGGACCCCATGACATAGCTTTCCCAAGTCCCCCCCAGGCCCATTCTACTCCCATGTCAGCAGCTCCCCAACTTTCTGACTTGAAGACAATATTCAGTTGGTTTCAAGTTACCAACGCAAGGGACTTTCTTGCACCAAGACCGAGTATTTAGCCAGCAAGCTAACCCGAGGACCCCAGACAGCTACTATGAGACGCTTTACAATAAGAATACTAATATGAGGCGCTAGTGTGCTAGTCATGCGGTGACAGATGTCTGCCACGTCACCGGGAGGTACACCGTCAACACAGAGGTGTGTATCGGTTCCAGCTCAGTGAAACTGAAAATAAAATTAAAAATTTGGGGATGAACATGAAGCCGGGACCCCAATATGGGGAGCATTACAATGGAGGCATTGATGCCATCAGCGGTATCTGGAAAACACAGAGATTAAAGAGGCCTAAACAGAAAGGATACTTTTACTTTGTTGCAAGCCTCAGGTGGGGAAGAGGAAAAAAAGAAAGAAAAAAGAGAGAGAGAAAAGAGATAAAAAGGAAAGGAGCAGACAATGAGGGAGAAACTTCTGGGGAGAGGAGAGACAGGAGAACGACAGGCCAATAGTTTGAGAACCAGGCTGGGCAGAAACCCCTGGAAGAGTGAGCCAGTGGTGACAAGGAAACATGGTGACTGGTAGGAGTGGCTGGTGTGGAGAGTGTGGCACCGCAGCAAGGTGACATGGGGAGCTGGTACCTGGAGATGGCCAGGGATTTGGAAAGCTGATTTGTGCATCAGCAATTGTGGGAAAAGTTTGAAGCACCTTGGAGATGTGGAGCAGCTCGGAACACTGGAGAAGAAGCAAAGAGAAGATGCCAGAGAAAGACTGGACTTGGCAGCGTGCCTGCCTCAGCTGTGGAGGGGCAAAGGGCACCATCAAGGAGATGTGTCTTTGGGACCTTTGGGACTGAAAATGGTGACTGGGGTCAGATGACTGGCCACTTATGACTTTAAGGACTTTTTATTTTCCCTGTTGAATTCCCTTGCTAATAAACCCTGTTGTTGAGAACTGCATTTGACTGGCAACTGCTATACGCACGGGTGGTCCGAACCTGAGGGAACCTGGGAGGCAGAAGCCGCCTTTTAAAAGTGGCATGTTGGTTAGAGGCTTCTGCCCCCTTTTGACCCGATTTCAAATGCACGAGAGGAAAACAGGTCTCAGGTCAACTATGGGCAGACTGGGAAAGACTCCAGAGTGGACCAGAGAGAATGGGAAAGAGCCTCCAGACGCCAGGCTTTGGCCTCTCGTACTCACCCCTCTTCTCTTGATGGCGTTCCGGATGAGAGTGACCACATCTTTGCCTTCCACGCCACTGCACTTGAACCCCTTGGTCCACGAGACCAGGATACTCTGGGAAAGGATCCAAGAATGAACACAGATGCCTCCAAAACATGGACCACACCCCTCCAACAGCCACTGCAGGAGATCTCTGCCCCAGGGGGGGGCTGAAGGAAGGTCGTGCTTGAAGGTGCCTACTGCTTGCAGGAAGGAGATACTCAAGTCCCAGCAAAGGCCCAGGCAGGAGCGCTAAGAAGCGACTCCGTCATAACCCATGCCCCCAAGAAGGGGAAAGAGCAGTTTAGAGAGCTGCCCACCAAGACACTTGTATCCTCTCGCCACTAACCCCCAGGCCCCTTTTCCCCCAAGATCTCTATCCTAACACTTCAGATCAAAGGGGGAGCAGACTAATTCCTCACCCGTTTCCCTACGAGGGACAAGGCCAACGTGTGGCATATGTAAGTTGCACATGGTCTTTTAAGGGAAGGGTGATAAAGACACCCCCCTTCTCCAGCACTTCACCATCTCCCGGACCTACACACACTCACCCAGAAGGACAGAACCCTCCATACTCAAACCCCAGCACTCACCATCCGCATCACCCACAACCCCCCAGCAGCGGTGGCCCTGAGCTCCTCCAGTCCTGTAGCCCAAAGGAAGAGAAGTGTGTGAAGAAACGCATCTCACCTCATCTAGCTTTGACTGCTGGCAGGGGAAAGAGAAGGTGAACCCCAAGGGGAGCTTCTTGTCTTTGATCTGGAGCTTCTCCATGAAGTTAGCCAGGCACTCCGCAATGTGGTCGAACAGCTGAGGACACACAACACAGACGATGATCAGGGAAGCAAAACCACACAGAGAGCAAGAGGCTGGGTGACGGGGTCCGAAGAGAACAAGCTGGATGTGTGCAGGATACAGAGCTCCTCTGTCATTTCTATTCGCCCATCTGTTACAGGGGGGTGGGGGAGGTAACTCCTGGCCCTCAGAGAGTTCATGAAAGGATGTAATGAGTGAGTGAGTGTGTGTGTGTGTGTGTGTGTGTGTGTGTGTGTGCATACAACTCTGTGGGGCAGGGGAAATCATAATCAAAGTTAATCAGAAAGTCAGTGCCCACCTGGTGGTAAGGAAAGCATACTTTGGTGGCCCCGTTGGACACACCCCTCCCCTAAGTGGAGGCGCAGCTCTTTTACCAGACAGGCCAGCTCATGTCACTGACAAGAGGTACTTCAGCATGCCTGTGGCTTGTGATTAGGGGAGGATCTGGGGCATTTTCTGCTGGTATTTTATACGAACTAACAAAGATAAGTAACTTTTTTGTATATAATTTTTTCAATTGATTGCATAGCTATATATTTTACATCACCGTCTACCCGATGTTCTCCCACCACCTTAGCACCCATGAACCATCTTAAATCTCTTGTGTCCAACCCTCCCCCCGATTTTACCCCCGCCCCCTCTCTTGCTCTAGACTTCAGTTCTGTCGCAGTTTTAATTTTCAGTTTTAAATTTTTCTTGTCCGTTTGCTTGCTTTTCCTGCATCGCTCATCTAAGTGAGACCATCCTGTATGTCTCTTTTTCTTTCGGACTTAAAAATAAGTAACTTTTACGTCCTCCCTAGAGAACACATTTCCGAGGGGCAATTCCAACGACTCATCTTGGTTTTCTAGCGTCAAAATGGAACATCCAGCGAGCAGGGTTTTGTGGTGGGTGGTCTCCCACCACGACCACGCTGAGATGATCCACAGCCCCTGGACCTGAGAAGTTGCATTCACAACAGTCCCGACTGTACCAGCCCCAAAGCTCAAAGCCCCATCCATGGCTTCCTTCTGGCCCACACAATGTCCTCAAAGAGAAGCTGACAACTCTTCCAAATGCCAAAGAGAAGCTGATGACTCTTCCAAATGCCTAGAGGCTCAGCCCAGGGTCATTCTGGTGCAAAAGGTAGACATAGGCCAAAGGCAAGGAACTTCAAGATTCCCAGGGCCAGCTTGGTCTGATGGCAAAGTCTAAAAGGCTTTTCCTTTTCTTGTACAGAAAAAACACAAGGGAGATTCCACTAAACAGGATTCCCAAAGCGTGGCAATCACTTAAAAACGCAAATTCCAGGGCTCAACTCCAAGGAAATCAGAAACTGGGGGTGGGGCCCTGGAGATGATCCTGACTCACTGGTTTGAGAACTGCAGCCGCACTAGACCACAAAAAGTGTTTGCATTTACAAAGGGAAGGAGAGATGGGGGAGGGGAGTGAGGCGGGAGGGGGGAGGGAGGGGAGGGGAGGGGAGAGGGAGTTTGAGAGGTCTGCTGGCTCCCCAGATGTCTGGAATTTGTATGCACAAGACAAGGTTGTCCCATCTAGAAGGACAGGTCTAATTCACCTTCCATCTGCTGTCCTGTTCCTCTGCCTGATCAGAGAATTATTTAAAAGTAATTAATCACCACCAATGCTGGGCAATGCAAGGACCCTCTCAGGAGGATGCGGGGAGTCAATCCGCTTGAGCAGAAGCCAAGTACCTATTTGCACACATCAACCAGGTTTCTGGTTGATAATCAATCATCAACAAGATCTGTCTTCTGCTGAGAAGTGGACTGAGACAAAACTCGTAATGTGGTTACACAAACTCTTAGACCCTTCTTCTTTAGTCACGAGTGATCTTTAATAAAAAGTTTTTAATGTTAAAAAAAAAAAAAAAAGGACGTTGCGGACGCTGACAAAGAGAGAAAGCCAGCCATGTGCCTTGAGGGTCAAGGGAGCTACAGAAGGAGGAAAAGCAAAAGATGCCTCTTCCTGACACTGCCCCATTGGCAATGGCACTGCCAACAGGGAGAGACGAGAAATAAGGAGCTAGAGAAAAGGCACTGAACAATGTGCCGCCCAGTTCAGTAGCCAGGAACCATTTCTGCCCGTTTTTGATTCATTAGAATTTTTAAGACTTAAAAGCTCACTTCCTCAGGCACACTGGCCACATTTCCAGGGTCAACACCACAGGAGGCTTGTGGCAGGCACGAAACAGTTCCACTGTGGCAAAGCAGTTTTATTTTCTATGTGGCTGGGTTAGAAGAACCTCCACCTCTTTAAAAGTGGAGAACATCTGTCTCCATAGTTGGCCAACTATCTCCTCTTCTGTTAGCTGATGATCTAAGGATAAGATACTGGGAGGAAGAGCTAATGCCTTCCTGTCATAAAAAAAGCTCAAAGGGCATCTCTTCATGAAGTAAGCCACCTTTTCCTTATTGGTCTGGGAATCGCTCATTCTCCATCCTGCAAGACACAGTTAAGAATCTTAAGTGGCTCCTATTACCACTTGTAACACCCTGTAGAAGCTCAAGTCCCAGGGACTCACGCTGCCTGGGTTCACAGACCTTCAAATGCTTTTACACATTCTGGGTTTGGTGATTGGTCTTGGGCTTAGAGTAACTTCACATGTATAATCCATTTTCTGTAATTAAAACTTTGATCCCTAAGATTCCTTCCCTAGGGTGGAAAGAACACTTAGAATTCCACCACTAAAATGCACTAAATACACAAAAATAGCAACTCTGAATTTCCTTACACTTAGTGGCAAACTGAATGGAGTGCATACAGCTGTTGATTTAGAATGATGCACATCTGAAACTGACATGATATTATAATGCAATGTGATGTCAATTTAAAAAAAGGCTCCATAAAGTAAAATCATGTTCTTCCAGAACATGATTCTGGAAGAATTTTTAGCAAGTAGTTTTCCGCTGCTTCTACAGAGATAGAATTATTTCCCTTTCTTGCCTTCTTCTAGTTTGATTTTTTTCACTTTTATGTAACATTTTTTCCCCATTTATTCAAGAGCATTTGGCACACATGAGGGTTTAAAGCTTTTTCCAGGTGTGTTTCATAGACCTCATTTCCATTTGGACACTAACTTTTTTTTTTATTAATCCTGGAGCCCTGTGACAACTGCAGCAGATTCAAAATCCTCCCAGTCTGGGACTGAGCCTCCCTGAACCAATTCAGCCTTAGAGGAAGGAAAGGAGGTTTCCCTTCAGGGCCATGCCCAACATAGAAGTTATCTAAATATATCTCTCCCTAACCAGGCACAGTGGCGTGTGCGTTTAAGCGCAGCCCTAGAGTGAGACTGAGACTAGGAATCGTTTGAGTTCACGAGTTCGAATCCCGCCTGGGGCAACATAGGGAGACCTAGTCTCCAAAAAACAGCTGGGTGTGGTGGTGTGCACCTGTAATCCCAGCTACCTGGGAGGCTGAGGCTGGGGATCGCTTGAGTCCATGGTACCCCAGGCAACGTGAGCTCCCGCAGGTTCCACTCAAGGCCTCCTTGGGAAGGCGGCCTTCCCAAGAGGTGGTCAGGAGGGGTGAGGAGGAGAGTGGGCTGGGAGGGGCTTTGCACCAGCTCTGCTGACATCCAGAACGTCTGCAATGATTCCCTGGTGAGCAGAGAGCAACTAGAGAAGGGGAAGAAGATGCTTCTGTCCAGCGAGTCAAAAGGAGGCTCCGTGCCCCTGGTCACCCAGAGGAGAAAGTAAGGGCGGGCTCTGCGGCGGCAACTCAGTGACCAGCCAGAGGCTTCAGGTGTGGTGACAGCGAGTGGCCCCTCTGTGGAGGACTCGCTTGTGGGAACTCTTCAGAGGGAGGGCTTCCATCCAGGCTCTCCCAGTTGCAGGACCCTCTGGTAGCTGGGGCAGGTGGTCGGCACGCAGGGCAACCATGTTGCAAGGAGCATCTCCCCCATGGAGCACCACACCTTGTGCTTACCCAAAACCGAGCCCCCCTAGACTTGTCGCACACAGGCTCTGGCCATACTGCCCTGGCTTGGACTCTCCCTGCTGGCCCTCCCACCCATACGGTCTGAGCCGAGCTCCACATCTCTCAAGTGGCGATCGCAGAGCCTGGGTGAGGCTAAGAATGAGAAAATGGCCATGAATCACCTGACACACCAGAGCGCATGTGCCTGATGACTGCCCACCCTTTTAAATACAATTTACCAGTGTTGTGGGGGGTGGGGGCAAGAACTGGTCATCTACTTCAAGCTCTGGAGGGAAAGGACCGGGACTTTGGTTTCCAGCAAGGAGCAGTGCCCAGCGCACAGTAGGTATTCACAGTTGAAGACTAGCTCCACGTCAGTTCCACTCTTGACATCTATTTTTCTGGCAGTTACCCTCAGTAACTGTCTTGGGTCCCACCTGTCTTCTCCATTTACTCCGCTTGTTGTAGAGAGATACCAAGAACAACCCTGGCTCCAGAAGCCACTGAGACGGGAGGATAACTAACGTAATTTGCAGCCAACGTGGAGGCATGTAGAGCCAGTCTCAGTGCCAGACGGGACAGAGAGCCCAAAGATAAGGGTCTCGTCTTTTCTCAGCAGGTCCCCAGGCCTGAGTGGGAAACCTGTCGGGGTTTTAGAAGAAGAGCAGGATCCACCATAAATGGACAAACCTGAGTTCTTACACTTAAGTCCTTAATTTTATTTGTTGGATCTACAGCTCTAAGATGGGAAGCGACAGCGTGTCCATGAGTGACAGAAGGCTGCACTTGACCACAGTGGTTAGGGGGAGAGTCAGCCCACAACTGTGAGTTCTAGGGATCCCCAAAGAGCAGACCCAACCACCAGATGGCCAGCTCCTGGCAGGGGACTTCCCTCAACAAGCAGGGCAAGCAAGCAGACCTCATCCAAGCCGGAGAATCTAAACACCCCCGGGGGCATCACACCCACACCCCAGGACTCAGGCAGACACGCTCCCCAGTCCATATGCCCCTCTCCTGACCTAGGCTTCCAGGCCCCATTTCCAAGCATGCAGGGGACCATCAAGCAGAGACAGGCCAGGAATGTGAGCTTCCAGAGGGCCCTCTCCCTTTAGACCACGGAGGAGGAAAAGTGTCCCCTCCCCTTCTATAAGGTCCAACCCTCCCCCGCGAACAGGCATCCCCAAAAGGGCCAGACCTGGGTCCCGCTGCCTCGCATGATGTCCTCAGGGATGGCATAGATCTGGTTCTCCATCTCCACTTTCTGGAGTCCGTTGTCTGTAACTCTCACCCGGAGCACGCGGAAGTTCGTCCCGCCAAGGTCCAGAGCCAGGAACTCGCCATGTTCTGCAGAGAGAGGAGGCGTCACTGAGTTTTGGCAATGAGAGCAGGTCCAAGTGAGGACTTTTGGTGAGGTCCCACCAAAAACTCTGGAAGCCCTGGATGAGGAGAGGCCCGTAGACCCTATGTTCTTCAATACCCATTGATGTACCCCCTGGTCCTTTTTCTTAATGCTCAGCACTTCTGTAGGACACGGCCTTTACAATCCACAGAGACAATGAGATGGTTTTACAGCCAGTGATGGAATACCCTTCCCTGCCCAAGAGTTGGCTGGTTTCCAGGGCCGCAGCGGAAGCCCTATTGGATTCACGGGTCCCATCAAGCCCAGGACTAAGTCTGGGTTCCAGTTTTGTTCTTCTTGCCCTCAGGACACCCAACACACTGTCACAGGTCTGCAGGTCTTCTGCCAAATTGTGATCCTGGCACAAAATCTACTTTTCAGTATTTGCAGATGAGAATAGCCCTGTTCTCCAGCAGGAGAAAGAGAGGCTCACGTGACGGTATGGAGGCCAGGGAGCTCTAAATTAAGAGGTCCAGGAAATAAGCCAAACAGGTTCCCCAGAAAACATCCCGAGTTTATTCAACTGTGAGAGAACGCAGACAAGGAGGGAACACAAGTCAGGACGCTCAACTGGCCCACCTGGAGCAAGCCACAGAGCTGAGGTTGAGGGGGGGCGGAGAGTGAGACCCCCCAGAAACACACAAGAAGGGCAGACAGGAACCCAGCGGCTACCAAGACATGATCCTCAGTCTGGCTTGGTCCGAGTGGGACAGCTGAGTGTCCTGACTTGTGCGACATACTTTGAGGTCTGCGTCTGCTCACGAACGAATAAACTCGGGATGTGTTATGGGGAAACTGCTTGGCTTATTTCCTGGACCTCGTAATTTAGAGCTCACCGGACTCCCCACCGTCACGTGAGCTTCTCTCCTCCTGCTGGAGAACATGGCTGTTGTCTGCAAACGTTGAAAAGTGAATTTTGTGCCAGGGGAAGGTGAAGGGGCTGTGAGGGCAGAGATAGGGCTGGGCCTACAGGTAAAGACAAGGGCTGAGGAGGAGCGGGATTACCCCCTGGGGATTCACTTCACTGCTTGTTTGTCAACACTCAGCCCCTTTCCCGACAGGAGATGGCCACTGAATGGACGGGAGGGCCAGGGAAGTCCCCTGAGTGGACCAACAATTCTGTCCTCCCTAACTCTCTGGTCCTGAGACAAACCGTGCTTGCCAGCACCGTGACGTTAGCACCCACCGCCCCCACAGTCCGGGGAGGCAACTTGAGGTGAATCGCACCCACCCTGAACACAGCAGGACTCGCCTCCATGTTGGAGGTTGGATAAACAGACACCGGCACTGAGGCCCACCACGGGCCTTCGGTCAGCACACCCGCCATGTTTTCAGCGGTGGCAAGTTCCTGAGGCTGAGAAGACGGCACCTCACAGGGTTGGCATGAGAAAAAGAAAATACCGTGGCTCAGGCCCCCAGCGCAGAGCCAAGAACGCAGGACATTGTCGATAACAGCTAGAAACTTTCCGTGCAGGCCCTTGGCACGCACCGCGGCTCTTGAGCCTTCCAGGCCTGCAGTTAGTCAGAGCCCAGACGGAGAGGGAAGACGGGAGGCTGAAAAGACCTGTCCCCAAACAGCCACTGAATCCAGAGCGGGGCGTTCCTCCTCTGAGGCCTCTGGGGCAGTCCTCTACTAGCTGCAGTTGCTGGCGGCTCGAGTGACCGCAGGCCTATCTGGGGCGAGTCTGCCCTCCTCGTGGCCACAGGCAGCTATTCCGGGCACTCAGGTTCTGCGCCTCCCCGGTAAACGGGATCCCAGCCAGATGGTAGGGAAAACTCCGTGGTGACTGTCACGTGGGATGACGGAAACTTCTAGATGGACTGTCCGCGCCAGCACCCCGAAGCCCAGGATACACGCAATCCCGCTGAATCGGCGGCCGTGGGGAGTTGAGGCGGCGGAAGCTGACCCTGGCTGGTCATGATTCAAAGGAGTCCGGCTGCACCGAGGGGCGCTACTGCTCCCTCCAAAGTGGGGGCTTTGCTTGTGTTCTGAGGGGCTGAAGGGAAACCACAAAGATGATGTACTGTTGATGACCCCATTCCTGGGAAGGAATGGCCATCCCCTGCTTTCCTTCAGAGCTGCCAGAACAGACATTCCTCTGCAACCCTCCACCCCAGCACACGCTCCGCAAATACACGAGACCACAACTCCTGGGGCCAAGGGCGCCGGTCCTTCCAGAGCCCAGAACCCCTGAGGCAGACTCAGCATCACGTCTCCTGGAGCTAAATCCTAAGGTGACCCCCCCAGGACGGTGAACCCCTTCTCTTAGTGGTCACCTCCACGCCGTGCATGAAAGGCCCTCAGAGAGAACGGCTAAGAGATAAGTGGGCAGGCTGTGGTTTTGAGGTCTAACTCAATGCTGCACTGCCTGAACGCCCCTCCCCCCCTCCCCACCAAGCAGGCCACCTCGCCTGGAGCGCAGAGTTCACACTGCTGACTTCTCCCGGGGGTCCTGAGGCTTGCGAGAAACAGCAGGGTGTGAGTGTGCACACGGCAAACGGTCATGAAACAAAGGTACAGAGTCTTGCACAGCGGAGGGTCCGGGGAGGCCCAGAGAAATTGTTCCGCTGAATAATTGTAATACGAGGCCCTGCAGGAAGGACATGGACATGGAATGGACATGGACACCCCATGTTGCTTTCGTTCGTTGATGACTTGTTTGTGCAACAAGATGTTCATTTTTAAAAATTCATCATCATTATTACTTTGTTTTATTTTACATCCTTTTCTCCCACCACCTTATCACCGGTGAACCATCCCTTAGTCTTTTGTGACCCTCCTGCTCCATGCTTCTGTTTGTTTGTTTCCCTTACATCCTTCATTTAAGACCATCCAGCATTCCTCTTTTTCTTTCTAGCTTATTTCTAGTAGCATGATTCCTTCTAGCTCTATCCATGCTGCTGGCGAATGACGTTTGTCCTTTTTAGAACAATATTCCATAATGTATATATACCACAGCTTGTTGCCCCATTTGTCTGTTTGGGAGCATTTGGGCTGCTTCCCTATCCCAGCTATTGTAAATAGCGTGGCAATAAACATCCAGGTACAGGTGTCTTTTTGGATTGGAGTTTTTGTATCCTTTGGGTGGATTCCTAGTAGTGGGATTGCTCAATGGAATGGGAGTTCCACTTTCAGAAGTTTAAGGGTCCTCAGCACAGCTTTCCATAGTGGGCCAGTTTACATTCCCACCAACAGTGTAGAAGTGTCCCTTTCTCACCACATCCACACCAGCACTTTTTGTTGCCCGTTTTTTGTTGTTTTGTTTTGTTTTGGGGAGGGTGCATTCTTACTGGGTCAAAAAAATGTTTAAATGCCAACTTGTGGGATTTCTACATGACAACATCTGGTCAGGTCTGTTTATATTAAATCTACTTGTTCTAGCTGGAAAACCGTTTCAACTTCATAAAAAGAATAAAACAGAAACATTTGATGTTCTCAAAGTTCAAATAATACAAAGTGGGAAAGGTAAAACGCAAATATTTCTTTTCCACACCCCATAATAACCACAATAGGCTGCCATTATTTGAGAAAGACAGGGACTATGATTACTAGACATATCCCCCACATACAGGATGGAATCACTGATCCTCAGGGCGTTTATCTGGAAAAGATGGCTAGGTTAGCTTTCTTGACGTTCTCAGCCGTTTGCACACAAACCAACAGGTGGGCTTCACTCTCTCCATGTCCCTTGTCATTGGGAATGACTGTTGCCATTTCCTAGGTCAAAGTGATGCCTCCCCCCCCCCCTTTTTTTAACTTGCTTTCTTTCATCTGTGCAAGGCTAGACTCTGAATACTGACCAGCCTTCTGAATTCCTTTTTCTGTTTGCTTCCTGTCCATGCCTCTTGCTTTTACAAAGAAATCTTCATCTTTTTCTCAATAACCTAAAAGAGGTCTTTGTATATTAAGGAAAATGATTTTGCTGGTTGTATAATTGCAGTGACTTTTCTCCGGAGAGCTGTTTGCCTTTCGATTTGTTCCTGATGTCTGACCATGTAGAAAAGTTTCATTTTTATGTTCTCAAAATATTTGTGGTTTCTGAATTCTATCCTGTATCTCCAGAAGTTCTGAAGAATAATTAAATGTCTCCAGATCCTCCTAAATGTGGTCGCAGCCCATGGCAACAGAAAGGAAACAAGCTTTCACAATAGGCTTGTTAAAAAATCAAATTCATCTTCTACTTTCTTACATGATATTTATTTTTTAAAAAAGATGAAGCCTAGAACCTTGCCTTTATGCCTCTTATTCCTGGAACAGCTTGGACTTTCTCATCGACCTATAATTACGGCAACAAAACCATGGAAAGGTAGAGGATAGTGCAGGATTGAAGACTCAAATGTTCACATGCGTTCAACAGGAGAAAAACGAACTTTTGCTAAAGGATGGTCACTTGGTAAGCATCTCATGAATCTTCAACATCCGTGTTGGGCAGTGTAGACCAATTTTCTGGATGAGAAAACCCAAACTCAGGTTGTCTAATTATAACCAAGGTCCCAGCCCCAATCTGGCTTCCTAGAAGCTTTCTACCACAGTGAGCAAGGAAGCTGCTCATGGAAAATTATAAACCTCAAATAAATTCTTCACTAGCAACGCTAAAAGCATAAACCCAGAGGTGACCTTCGGCCTCCCAGCAGGCGTGGGTGGCAGAGGAAGTGACACCTTGGTTCAGAAGCTGAGTCCCTTGCTTAGGGTGATGCAGAGGTAAATGATTCTGGGTTTGTATTCAAATTCACTTGACTCCAAAGCCCATGATTGCCCCACCACTGTATCACACCCAGGTCTTTCAAGGTTCTGATTCCTGGAAGCTAAGGCTTATCTGGCTTAGAAGCTGGGAGTAAACCAGTTCCAAATGGTAAAAAAGAAAGTGAAGACACCCTAACCTTATCAGTAACCTCGGCCCATCCCCTGGGCTAACTGAAGGGCCAATTGCCCTATGATGTGAGTGGAAGGTGGACACACACACCCCTGGCAAGAGGAACTCGGAGCCTATTAAATCCTGTTGGTACAAGCTTTTTCCACAGCCACAAATTGGTGCCATCTTGTACAATTACACGAGACGATTTGCAGGCCCTCTCTGGTAGCCCCATGCAAAACTAGTTAAGAGAAGGGCTATCAATCCCCAACTGAGAAAGTATTTAAAGAAGTAATGCTGGCTCAGTTAAGAGGAACTGGCAGTAGGATTATAAATCTCAGGCCACCCTCCATCAAGGTGCCCAACAGTTAAGATTCAAGTTGTTCTCTCTGGTGCTTGATGACTCACTTCCCAGCCTAGATGACCATTCTGCCCACTTTCGGTGAGGCTGTTAAGAAAGGTCAGGAGACAAAAGAATTTTGATTTCTTTTGGGAACTCACCAGTTGTAGGGAAGAGGATGGAGGTGGCATCTGACTAACTTCCTGAACTGTTATCTTAGCCAACTTGGCATCAGTTGTATATGGCGCAGGCTCTAACTCTAGCGTTGCTAAAACCATGTCCTAACAACAGTGGCAATGTCCAAACTCATTTTTGAGGAGCGAAAGGCAAGAGCCTTTTGACATTTTTCAATATCTACAACAGGGTCTATTCTCAGTCATTATGAACTTGTCACCGATTAAAATAGATGGCCACCTGTTCGTCTCATCAGGCACTGGGAGCAGCTTCGCCAATCAGCACACTATGAGTGACTTGCAAAGAGGCTGGGTCTATTGTTTTTCTTTTTAGGCAGCTGTGCCCTGCCAGGTTAAGGACAGAGCCTCATGCCAGGACTTCTTCAGTGGCACCAGCTCCAGAAGCCCCTCACACCTTTTATCTTTTCTTCTTTTTACTGGCTTATTTTTATTTCTTACTGATTCATTTTTGTTGCAGAAAACTTGAGGAAAACACAGGCTAACGCTTGTTCTTAGGATGAAGGCCAAAGAGGAAAGGCATCGCCGCTGTAAGAACAGAAGAGCCCCCATGAAATCCATCTGCCCTGTGCAGCCGATGTTCCCGAAGCCTGGAACGCAGGCCCTTCCTCTCAAACACAGCAGCTGTTTCTCTGCTTTCAAGGCACCAATACCACCTTGTCTCAGGGAAAGAGAAAGCTCCCCTCTGCATCTAAGCCCTCAGCGATGCCGCTCACATTGTGCGGTCACCATTTTCCCTGGCTGCTGGGCTGTGAATGGGGCCAATTGTACCTTAGTTGCTTCTGCAGAAACTCACTGGCCCTCACATCCCCAGTCTCTGTGTATGTGAGAGAGACAGAGAGAGATAGAGAGAGAGAGAGAGAGAGTGTGTGTGTGTGTGTGTGTGTGTGTGTGTGTGTGTGTGTGTGTGTGTCGGCAGAAGGAATAATTAGAGTGGTGGGTCCCACCCAAACAGAGCCCACTCCAGGGTTGAAGACTACTCAACCCTGAAGACTATTCAACTACCATCCTCTCCTCTTCTGACAGAATGCCTCCATCCCAGTGGGGCACCCCAGTCTCCTTCCTGGGGAAGGGTTTTCCCCTGGGCCCCACACACAATTGGGGCTCACACCTGGTTAGCTCCTATGCTGTCAGATTCTTCCCAGCCAAGTGGAAGCCAAGACACAGGCCTCCCCCCCAAAATGACAGTGGCCATTTCAGTCAACTGTAGAGACAGGGTAAAAGTGGAGTGTGCTGCCACTCTGCAGGTTGACCCAGAAGTCCCCTTCTATGTAGTATTCCCAGGGGACTGGGGGTCCTGGAAGGTTCTCAGTGAGGATTACAGGAGGCCAATGAAGGCCCAGTTTCAAATCCCACATCTCACTTTGTTCTATTTCTTTTTCTTCTTTATGATTTCTCTTCCCAACGTGGAACTGTCATACAATGCATTCCACACTAAGATCTCATGCTGTGTAAAGTGGGGAAAGGGTCCAGTGCTTTTAAGAAATGTTTTAAGCGTCACTCTTTTGAGAGGCAAAAACGGGATCTTCCCCAGGAGCCAAAAGAAAAAAAAAAACCTATTACTCTGATTAGCTAATTCAATAAATACCAAGGGCTAAAGATGGTCACTAAAAGCTTCTCAGTTGCCAGGTGCTCTAAGCAACTGAGCTTAGAGCTGGTTGCGATAAGGAACTGGACAAGGACCAGGACTGGCCCAGGACAAAGGGAGTAGTCAGATGCACGATGGCAAGTACCACGATGGGAACACCATCAAAGGGATGAGTATCTCAGGCAAGACAGGCTTCTTGGGAAGCAGCGCAAGACAGCCTGGTCTCAGCAGATGGGTAGAAGGTCATCTAGCTGAGCAAAGGATTCATTATAGAGGCTTGGAAGTCCAACCAATGTGTCCTTGAGGTGTGGTGCAGTATTCCTGAGTGTCTATAGCACAGAGCTCCTATGACATGGCCGCAAGTGCATTACAAACGTTGAGGTCAACTATTTGGGCTTTAGAAGCAGAAGTTCAAATGTGTGTCTCCAAAAAGGCTCCAGGAGCACCACAGTGGACACTTCTAGCACCAAAGAGGCTAGTGGGGTGGCTGCTGTGACGCAATCAAGCCAAACAGTGATGACCTGGGTCCCAGGTGATCAACCATCCTGATTATCTCAAAATCCAGAGTGTCTCCCATAAACTAGGCCATCTTGTCACCCTAGGGCCATGTTGGATCCCAGATAGGACCCACACTTCTTCCTTGTCACCTAAGACATGCAGTCTTGACCTTTGAGGTAAGTCAAGACACAGATTTGTAACTTCACGTTCAGTTCCTCAAGTCCCTCATTCAACACTCTTTAGAGGGGTCTGTTCCTAAGGCCTCTACACCAGCAGAAACATCTCCAGAGGCACCACGCGACGGCACCCTACGTCTGATCTTCCTGCATGAAGTTGCTCTGGGTTGGAGGAGACTTTGTTACTTCGTTTGTTTTCAGGCACTTGCTAGGACACCGCAACAGACTGTTCTAGGATGTCCTGCATGAATTCCAATTGAGAAGACCACTAAAAAGATGTGTCCATGTCCCAGGAGATGATCCAGCAAGCGGACCTTTGGTAGACATGGGTCTCCAGGCACATTATTTCCCATGAACAGTCACTCCCACATCCGGCGGCCTCTTTTCACACTTGTGAGGCCGGCTACTCTGAGACTATACAATGTCAGTTTCCACTCAATTACACAGAAATAAAGAAGTCACTGCATGTTATTAAAAAGATCAAGTCACCTAGCGAGCTAATGCTGGTATCTGGTACAGCCCAATAGGGTAATCTGAGCATCTAAATCATCGGTTTTCGAAGCATTTTAAGCAACTGATGCCAAAGTGCAGCCATAGAGAAAAATGAAGCTGCTCCAAATACAGGGAGAGACCAAGCAGTAATTCCTCTGTAAATACCCCCAAAGCTCGCAGAACACCACAAGACAGCGGCCTCCTGGTACTTGCCTAAATCAGGAAATGTTTCTTAAAAACATGATGATGGTTCAATACTGTGGAGGCACAGGTGGTGGGAAGACTTCCAGGCAGGTCTGCAATTCAAATCCCATTTTGACACATCAGAGCCAGGTGATTTGGGGTAAATTATTAGAAACCTGATATCCAGATTTCACCATCTCTTAAAAGGGACATAACGTCCTCTCTAGTCAATACACCCCCCAGCCCCCATTTTCACTTCCCAGGACACAGAGTCACATACAGTTTTGGGACAAGATTCAATGCAATGGATGCATCAAGGGTTTGGCATGATGCCTGGTGCTTGTCAATGTTTAATAGACTGGATGTTCTATGGACGTTGCTTATAAATACAACCTTTAGTTTATAACGCAGACATCAAATAAGTCCACTTAGTAACGTGTGTGTGTGCTGGTTACTGCTCCAGTTCCATTACACAACTGTTGCTATAATGCTGAGCAACCACGATAAGGCTTCCCTAAGGTTTTATGTGCTTCCCTGCCCCCTATCACCAGTCTCATCTCTCTAGCACACTGAGCGCTGGCATTATATGACCCAGTATCATTCTGCAATCATTGCATCTATGAAAGCAGTATCTTCCCAGGACAATTTTCACTCTGCAAAGGCGAGGTGCCATGCAGTGTGGCACGTAGCTGCTCCAGAGAGGACCAATGTCCCAAAGCTGTCTCAGAGAGAATTCTTTGAATGAGCTGAACAGGAGCCTGAGTAATGGATGGGAGAAGTCATTCAATGGTAGCAGTGTGTGGGGTATAGAAGTATAAGGGCTGTCACTGGCATGCAAACCAAACCATCTACTTTCTCCCATGCGACTTGGAACAAGCTGTCTGATCTGTCTAATCTATTTCTTTCTTGACAGACAGGGTTCCTAATGCCTACCATGTTCACTGTGAGACGCAATGAGACAGCTTTAGCACAGTGCTTACAATACGACCGGGCACTTAGTAAGCCTGCAGCATTTAATTATCACCATTGCCTTCACCACCACCACCACCATGCCCTGCTCACTAGGAAATTAATTCTGGTGAGAGGGTAGAGACTCATTGTGAAAATAATTCACAATTCAGGGAAGTGTGGAATAAACAGTCCATGTAGCCAAGTGTTCATCTTCATCCCCCTTGAAAAACACCTTACCCAAACAACCTTGTCAACACAAGGGTGATAAAGATGCTACAGGGATACTTTACTCTTGAACTGGAATGTGCAGTTGGAATAAGTGTAGATTTTCAGGTGGGTTGGACTTCTTATTATATTTTCAGGTGGGTGAGCTTCTTATTATAACGGTACCAAACCAACTCAGATTTATAACCTATTAAAAAAAAATCATTCCATTTATCTAGAAATATCTGTGCAGCAACAACATGGGCCAATGTAAACTATAAATTTTACAGCCACAGTAGCAGGACTGTTAAAATCTCAACTCTACCACTAACTGGCCACAGGTGACCTTGGTGGTTACCAACCAATCTCCCTTTAGCCTTGGCTGCCGTATTTTTAAATCAGGAAAGTCTCTCTGGTAAAGTCTGTAAGGAAAGCAAATGAGATTGTTTATGTAAACAGGCTAGTACAGGCATCATGGGACTCATCCAAGGGTGCCCATCACTCCTGCATTCTCTCTGGAAATGGAATTGTTCTCTGAAGGTCAGAGCTCTGACTTTGTGGAGAGATTCTGACAAGACTGTGGAGGGGGTTGGGGCTGCTGCCAAATGCATGAACAAAGCTTAGGTTAGGGCTGCCTAAGGAGAGATCAGGAGGTGGTGTTCCTGGTGGATACAAAGGAATGATGTCCTTACTCAACACTGCACTGTAAAAACCAAAGGCAGGGGTATGGGCAAGAAATCTTGGTCCAAGAAACTCCCGTACATTGCTGGTGGAAGTGTAAAATGGTTCAAGGACACTGGAAAAAGCTCTAGTCGTTTCTTAGAAATGAAACACATAGCAAACTCTAGGGCTCAGAAATTCCATTCCTAGTTGTTTACCAAAGAAAATGAAAACGTGTCCACAGAGACTTGTGCAAAAAAAAAAAAAAGGGGGGGGGGAAGAGGTGACAGCAGCTTTAGTCTTAACAGGCAAAAACTGGGAACAGTTCAGGTATCCACTGATCATCATGTTATATAGGATTCCAGTTACATCACGGAATCCACAATCGAAAGGAACAAACTACTGGTACATGCAACACGGATAAAGCACTCATTAGGATGGGTAAATGAAGGCCTGCATGGAAAGTAAACATCATCAGATGCTATCCATGGGCAATTAGAACAGGCAAAACACATGTAAAAATTTGCGACAGAACCTTCTAGAGGTCAGAAACAGGGATCCCTGGAAAGGGGCAAGAGGGAACTTTTGGAACTAATGAGTGTTTTATCTTGGTGGGTTGCACTGAACAGGTGTATGTATCTGTCTGTTTATTGGATGATACTGAAGGTGTGTCATCACACTGCATGTAAATTTGAAGTAAAGAAAAAGGTATGGGACTCAACTTAATCATTTACATACTGAAGTTTTAGGGTTGAAGTAAACCGATTTTGACAATTTACTGGGCAAATGTATTAAAAAAGACAAGGTTGATGGATGGCTCACGTATGAAAAAGTCAAGCTAGTAAAACCCCACTGTAAAATCCAGACAGCTTATGTAGATATTCACTATATATTCCTTCCTATGTCTTTCAATTGGGAAAAAATATCCAGAGCAATAGACAGACAGACAGGCGGATAGATTAGATAGCTAGATTAGATAGCTAGATTAGATAGCTAGATAGCTAGATAGCTAGATAGCTAGATAGCTAGATAGCTAGATAGCTAGATAGATAGATAGATAGATAGATAGATAGATAGATAGATAGATAGATAGATAGGATAGGCAGGCAGATAGATAGGCAGATAGATAGGCAGATAGATAGGCAGATAGATAGGACAGACAGGTACATGGTTATCAGTTATATGATTTCATGTGCCAATCTTCATACTCCATGACCCACACCATTTATGAAGTACAGGTATTTTAGAATCAGCTCCCATGACACTGTAGAAAGCTCCACAATAACGGAGACTGAAGAACCACGCCACATGCCCGATGAAAGGTTCCTGGCCTGCAAGACACAGCTGCCCACCTCACAGAAAACCCTGGAGAGCCCAGCAGCCTGGACAGTTGCGTTCCAGGAACATTGCTCCAGGAAAAAGAAACCAATGAACCAAGCATCAAACAACAACGTACAGCAAGAAAGGAGCTGGAGTTACCAGAAGGGGGAGGAGGCAGAGGGAGGGGAGACCATGATATAGGGGGGGGTCATAACGGGACCAAATGATATGACCAATACATGATATGACTATACACATATGACCAAGGTTGCATGCAAATTAAAAAAAAATTTTTTTAATTAAATTTAAAAAAAAATTTTTTTAATTAAATTTAAAAAAATCCATTTCAAGGGACTCTGAAGCTGCTAGCACTTCTTCCTTCTCATAGAGAATGCAAATCATGACTTGGAGGGCTTTCTTCTTCGATGTAATGGAGGCTCTACCACACACAGGTGACCTGAAGCCTCTCCATTTTCTGCCAGAGCTTCCACAATAGATGGCCGACACGTGTGGGAAAGACCGCTGGGACCTGGCCCTCACTCCACAGTGCAGGGCCTCTGGGGATGGGAGTGAACCCTCCTGCCTGCTCCTTCCAAATGAAAGTGATGCAGGGTTGTGAGTGATGTGTTGGTGCCAAAATACCCTGGTGGGCAGGGTCTGAGAGAAAGACGCACAGGAAGAAGCGAGAAGTCCCAAAAAGGAAATAAAAGGAAGGAGCAAGGATAAGAAAAAAGAAAGAAAGGAAAAAGAGACAAGAATGGTGGACTGAGAGAACAGGCCCACATGGCCTGGCCAGGGGAAGCCCCCTGAAGAGTGGGCTGGAGATAGTAAAGCGTCATGGTGGCCGACAGAAAAGTGGCCGGTGTGGAGAGCGTGGCACCGCAGCAAGGCGGCATAGTGAGCTGGTACCTGGAGCTGGCCAGGGATGTGGAAAGCTGATGTGTGCATCAGCAATTTTGGAAGAAGTTTGAAGAGCCTTGGAGAAGCGGAGCAGCACGGAACACTGGAGAGAGAATAAGCAAAGAAAAGATGCCAGAGAAAGACTGGACTTTCCAGTGTCTGCCTCAGGTTTGGAGGGGCAAAGGGGCACCATCTTGGACATGTGTCTTTGGGACCTTTGGGACTGAGAATGGTGACTGGGTAAGATAACTGCCACTTGTGGCTTTGAGGACTTTTTGCTTTGTTTTCCTGGTTAACTTCCCTTGTTAATAAAACCCTGCATTTGAACTACATTTGAGTGGCAACTGCTACACACGGGTGAAGACAGCTGGGTGGCACAAGCCACATTTTAAGAGGTTTTCTTTTTTCCTGTGGCTTGTTGATTGGCGCGTCTTCCCTTTTGCACCCCAACATCAAAAGGACCTGGCAGGATGACCCCCCACACCCCCCAGTAACACAGGTGTCAGTCATGCCTCTCACTGTGCTGCACTGCAGCTGCGCGGGCTGTATTTTTAGCCCGCACGAGAAGGTCATCTGCCCGATTCTCCCCCACAGGCTCAGGCAGCCAACTCTTTCAGGTTTCCTCTTTTACAGTTGAGGAAATGCAGGCTCAGGGTGGAAAGGAACTGCTCAGAAGCAAACAGGCTGCAGTTCCCAGCAAAAGCCTCATCCTCAATCCACACCTGAACTACCTTTCATGAAACCAGTCTCACAATGCTGGCCCAGGGTCAGACAGGGCAGGGAACTTTTGTTTTTTTCTTTTGAGACTAGGTCATGCTGTTGCCCAGGGCACCATAGACTCAAATGATCCCCAGCCTCAGCCTCCCACGTAGCTGGGATTACAGGCATGCACCACCACGTCCAGCTATTTTTTGAGACTAGGTCTTGCTGTGTTACCCCGGGTGGGTCTCAAACCCGCGGACTCAAGCAATTCCTAGTCTCGGCCTCCTGTCCTAGACTGGGATTAAAGGTGTGCGCCACCATGCCCGGCTGAAAACTTTTTCAACGTCCTCTCTTCAGAAGATAATAGATTGGGCTGCATTATGTTTAAAAACAAACACTGATGTCTGTTTCCATCGTTAGTAAGTACCTGTTTCCTGGCATGAGGATGTAGTCCAGAAAAGCTAGAAAGGTGCTGATTCAAGATCAGATCCCTGTAGATTAGATTTAGAGCACAGATCTTTTCCCAGATCTGAAAAGTTCTATGGAAAAGAACTAAGTTGAGAAAAGAGCTGAGAAAGACCCGATTCAAAGCCATGGCTCAGCCAGGTCCTGGGACGGCATGATCACGTACAAGATAAAGGCCGCCACTCCTGCACACCACTGCCCCCACAGTCTCTCCCCTCACCCTCTCCTGAGCTGCCAATAACAAAGGAGCATTTTCATTTGGGGGAGCAGGCCTTATCTACTGAATCATCACCCATCCTCCCTGTTACGCTCCCTGACCAGTACCTCCATCCAACAAAACAAAGAATGGAGCCAGGCATGGTGGTACATGCCTGTAATCCAAGTGCTGGGAGGCAAGAGGCCTGGGATTGCTTGAGTTCATGGGTTCGAGACTACCCCAGACAACACAGTGAAAAAGCAGCTGGGCTTGGTGGTGCGTGCCTGTAATCCCAGCTACCTGGGAGGCTGAGGCTGCGGATCGCTTGAGTCCGCAGGATCAGGACTACCCCGGGCAACATAGCGAGACTTAGTCTCAAAAACAACAAAAACACAGAACGGAAAGGCTGGAGGTGGACCACTTTCATTCCCTCACATTCCCCTCCCCATCTCATTCCCTTTCCGACTCCAGAAGCAACGCCCAGGATTCCTCTTCTGCACATTTTCCAGCTTCTGTCCCGGTCATTTTGTGACCTGGATGTGTATCCCTGAGCAAGGCAGAGGTTTGCGTTGAAGGGTTATTTTGTGTCTACCGTCAACTCCTCTGAGCTGCCTGCCTCATTGGTTCTCAGCTATCGCAGTCTCTGTTCAAGCAGGCATCAGTGCTCTGTAGGATTTCACCCAGTGACCAGCCTTGGACTGTTTCCAGTGTTGCTGTCATTATAGCAACACTGTTAGAAACACTCTTAAGATAAGTCTCCTGGAGACACGTCTCCTGTTCAAAGCATACCCCAGGATCCCAGTGTTATTACTTATCGCCAGCTAACAGCGATCAAGAGCAATCATTTGGTGTGTGTCCTTTATACCCCAGCATATACATATATATGTGTGTGTGTGTGTGTGTATGTGTGTGTGTATGTGTGCATGTGCTTGTGTGTAGATGATAGAGATAGACAGACAGACAGACAGACAGACAGACAGACAGACAGACAGACAGACAGACAGACAGACAGACAGACAGATAGATAGATAGATAGATAGATAGATAGATAGATAGATAGATAGATAGATAGATAGATAGGCAGATAGATAGGTAGATAGATGAATATACTTGCAGAATATAGCTAAATGCACCTCATACTTTAGGCCAGGTCCCAGGGGACTGTTTTCTGCCCTGAGGAACCCCGTGTTCCAACAGTGGACTTTAAGATCTTCCCTCATCACAGCATTTCAAAGAACTTCCTAGTGTGTGGTACACTTGCACACTAGCGCGCGTGCACATGCGTGACACACTGAGACTGCTGGGTCTCCCTTACTTTCCAGAGCGCAGGGGTGCGGAGCTGGTCCTCAAGTCCCCAGCCAGTGCAAAGCTGGTAGAGCTGGTTTCCTCTAGTCTACCTGACGTGCCCAAGGGCACCCATTCTGCTCAAGTGAATAAACCACCCGAGTCCCTGGTGTTCCTTCTCCAGGCCTCTCCACTTGCACAACGAGATCTGAGGCCACAGAAGCTGGGTCAAGAAGGAAAGGGGACCAGGTTGCCACGTCTGGCCCCAAGCCCTCCCATTCCAGACAACGGCAGGAGTCTGCCTCTGCCTCCTGGCCCGTGTAGGCAGCTCATTCAGAGGCCAAAAACCCACTTTCAGGTTGCAGCCCGGGGCCGAGGTGGCATGCATGCAAACACTCCCAGGCTCTGGCCTTGAAGTCAAGGAAAGAGGCCAAGGACCCCAGATCACAGGAGGCAGAGAGGGATCTCCAGGTATCTGACCTCAAGGAAGAGGAAAACCCCAGCAGGCCCATGGCCTGTAACCTGTCCGTCCCACCCCCCCCACCCCCCGCCCAACCCCATTTCAAACCAACTCAGAGGAACCCATGGTGCAGGCGGCCGCTCTCAAATAGTGACTCCAGAGCTTGGTATCTGACCTTTGGTGTTGATGAGCCGGATCCTGACTCAGCCTCTCACCCCCTGCATGACCTTAGGCCAGGATTTGACCATCTGAGCTTCAAGTTCATCATCTTTGGAAAATGCCGATAAGGTCTGCGCCTGGTAGCTGTCTGAGCAGTCAGTGAGCTGCTCCACAAAGGTGCTCAGCAGCGCTAAGGGTCCCTTAGTGTTTAGCAGATATTTGGGGTGCTTGTTTACTACCCACGCCTGACGTAAAGACAGTCTCTGGCCTTGAGGAGGAGGAAACTACCAGAAGGTCAGCGGGAACAATAGCCGTGGGCGCGGCCTGTCCCAGGGCTGCCTAAGGAGCTGCAAAGGGGCCTATCTAGGGGCCACAGGGCTTGTCCCCAGGCTGCTGGACTCTAAGAGCTCTTTGAAGGGCAGAGGCTCACACCAGGGCGGCCCAGCAAGGTCACACCCTCTGGGGCCAGGCTGAGTGGCCAGACGTCAGTAAACACAGGTTTATCTCCGGAATCTCTCTTAGAAAGATGCCAAGGCTAGTTAGGGTAGACCAGGCCCCAGAGGTGCCCGTGGCAAGCCAAGCTCAAGGACACAAATGCTGGAAAGAGCTAAGGCAGGTGGGGCCTGAACAACGGCCCTTCCCCTCCCCCCACCCAGGCCATAACTTCTCTGCCGATGACTCACCCTTCCCAGCCCAGCAGACTGGGCCTCCTCCACTAGCCTGCAGCTGCCCCTGCACTTTCTCCCACCCTCTGGCTGTGGGAGCTGTTCCCCTCCCTTCACCCCTCATGACCCCAAAGTGACCTCAGGGCTCTGAAATGGAGGGTTCCTGTGAGGCTTCAACAAGACAAAATGGGAAAAGCCCGGGGTACACAATAATGTCATACATGTAAAAGTACACCCATATACGCAAAATTTTTTAAAAAATTAAATTTTAAAAAACTCAGCCATCACAGAGAGAGATGACATTCTCTGTGGACATCTCTTCTAGCCTATTCCCCGTTACACATCCCCAGAAATAATAATCAGGACACTGGATTTGATGTTTCTCATTCCTGCGGTATTTGAAACTTTCAGATCACACATATGAGTAAAGAATACATTATTTTGCAATTATGGTATTGTAGTATGTATACCTATGTACCTATATACCTATGTAAACCTATATACATATGTAATATGGATATATCTGTAACAGTTTTCTCCCCATTAAAAAAAAAAAAGAAGAAAATGCTGACACAGCTTGGTTCCTTTCCCTGCCCTGAGGACATGACCATCACCTCCACCACCCACCCTGAGGAAGTGGACGCAACACCCTGACCTCACCCTGCCTTGCCCACCAAATCCCACAGCCCCTGTCACACAGCCCCTCCACCCCATACACCGCTGACGGTGTGCGTTCCTTTCCGAGCCAGTCCTGCTCACACCCCTCAGGACTCTGCAGTTACTCCCCAACACTTGCTGAGGAAAGGCTATGCGTGAGGCTGGAACGCTAGGCCTTCTGTGACCAAGTCACCTTCCACTTCAGCCTCGACCATGGCCCTCTCCTCGGATTTGGATGAAGACACCGTTGCCTGCATCTAAGACGAGTAGGCTGCATCCAAACCGGAGGATCAAACAAAACCTGACAGACCGTCAGTGCCCAACCCAGAGCCTTTAACACCTCAAGGCACACGGTGGCTCTGACACATTCCCCGGCCTGGACATCGCGTTCTTTCTTTACGGAAGTTTTACGGAGCTCGAGAAACAAACCAGGACATGTCGTACCGCAGCCTCCCTGGTGCGTCTGCAGAATGAGCCACTAGGTGGGCCCCGGTTACGGCTGCAGCCATCTGAGGAGAAGTTGCTGTTTACCAACATTACCGGGTCCAACCCACAGGACCAGAAAATCCCACCCTGAGCCCAGCAGCCTTTCTTGGCACAGGGATGGGAAACATGTGAGTGACTGGGTTGGTGGTGGAGGCTTTGCAAAAGACTTCTCCTGAAGCCGTAAGCCGTGACCCCCAATCTGGGCGGTGTATTTGTTCATAAAATGTAGGCTTGGCATTAGCTGTGTCTGAAAAGCAGAGGTTTTCTTGCCTACACAGGAAGGGTGCTTTTTCACTGTGTTGCAGATTCCAGGTGTGGACCCTGGAGGAGAGAATGTATCACCTGGAGGGTGTGTGAAGGGAAACTGCAGCCTTTGGCTTTTAGGAGAAAGAAAGATATAGAAAACTAGGCAGGGAGCAGAGACTGGGTGAAGAGAGAGACCTTTTGGGGAGGAAAGAGAACTTTTGGAGAGAGAGAGAGAATCTTTGGGAGAGGAGAGACGAGAATGGCAGGCGGGTAAAGAGTAACCCGAGACACCAGGCTGGGCAGAAGCCCCTTGAAGAGTGATCTGGTGGTAGCAAGGAGCCATGGTGACTGGTACGAGAATAGCTGATGTATAGAGTGTGGCACTGCAGCAAGGTGACAAGGTGACAAGGTGAGCTGAGGCCTGGAGATGGCCAGGGATGTGGAAAGCTGATTTGGGATCAGCATTTGAAGACGTTTAAAGAGCCTTGGAGAAGCAGAGCAGCTCGAAACACTGGAGAGAGAGGAAGCAAAGAGAAGACACCGGAGAAAGACTGGACTTTGCAGAGTGCCTGCCTCGGGTGTGGAGGGGCAGATGGGCACCGTCACGGACTTTATCTTTGGGACCTTTGGGACTGAGAATGGTGACTGGGGTCAGATAACTGGCCACCTGTGGCTTTAAAGGACTTTTGTTTTCCCAGTTAACGTTCCCTTGTTAGTCAACCCTGTTGCTAAACTGCATTTTGAGCGGCAACTGTTCAGCGTGGGTGATGCAGACCTGGCGCTTATAGGTTGGAGTCGTTTGCCCCTTTTTGACCCGATTTCACGCTGACCTGTCCCCTTCGGTCCCTGAGCAAAGGTGCCCAAGTCTGCCCCAGCGATGGAGCACGCGGAGCCAGGCCCCCCGGTGCAGTACCTGTCCCGTCAGGGGTGGACCTCACAAAGGTGGGCAGCATCTTCACGGAGGCCGTGGGGTGGGAGGTGGCTGCGAGCCCCTTCTCCATCTCCTTGCGGAAGCGCCGCGAGATGTCCTGGAGCGCCTCATCCGACAGGCGCATGTGGTAGAGATACTGGTCAACCTGGAGGGGGGAGATAAGCAGGGAGACCCGGAGGTTAGAAATACGCGAGGTGTCTGTCGTGGAGCATCCCTCGGCCCTTCCGAAGCAAAGACTGTCCAGTCAGTACAGACTGAAGACCACGCAACAGGATCTGTCTGGTGGGACTCTGTTTTGTTTTACTTTTATTTTTAAGACTAGGTCTCGTTATGTTGCCCAGGGTACTCCTGATCCCACGGACTCAAGCGATCCCCAGCCTCAGACTCCCAGTAGCTGGGATTACAGGCACCCGCCACCACGCCCGGCTGCTTTTTAGAGACCAGGTCTCGCTATGTTGCCCGGGATAGTCGTGAACGTGCGCAATCCCACAATGTCGAACTCAAGCAAGCCCTGGCCTCTTGCCTCCCAGCACTTGCATTACAGGCATGCAACACCACGCCCGACTGTCTGTTTTTAAAAAACAGTAATTCAATTCAGAAAAATCGGTTCAGTTTTATTTCTAAAGCATGGGAAGACCAGGGGAAAGACATGTTGGGAAAGAATAGAGTTCTTTGCAGGTTTCCAAGCTCTGACAACCTCCCTGGAAGTGTAGTTCATTATGTTAGTAGTCCCCTCATCTCTTGTTCCCCACGCACCTCACGAGATAGTCAGGTCCATCCTAGCACCCCTCTGCCAGGTTCAGCAGTCATCACCTCTTGCTCAGACATAGACAGGTTCTACCTTTACCGCTTCCATCTACTTGACACCCCAAGTCAGAGTCTATTTCCCTGCTTTACATTTTTCAGTGACTTCCCACTAGAGTCAAACCTATAACCCCTCCAAGATCCCATAGGACCTGGCCTCTGCCCACCTCCTAAACTATACTGCCTGCCTCCCATTCCTTGTAGAATCCCAGGTACCCTTGATTCAGGTCTCCAGCTCACCCTTCCCTGCCTTGAAGCCCATTCACACAAGCCCTGTATGTAGTCTCTTCTCCTACGCTTTACCTCACACGTTCCTACCCATCTTTTAGGCCTCCCCTACAGACTTCTCTGATCCTAATGAAACAGCCAGTCCTCCCTGTTACTCTAAGAGCTCGAGCTTTCCCCCTTATGACATTAGCCACAACTTAGAAATATTCAAGTGTCCAAATCATCAGGTATCAAAGGCAAGAAGAGTCGAGTCTATTTGTTCACCTTGCATCCCTGGAGTGCCTGGCAGGGCCTGGCAGAACAGATACTCTGCACACAAGGTAAGGCAGCCCCTCCTACCCTCCCAGGCAGAGGCGAAGCAGCCCTCGCTAGTTCTTTCCTTCTCAGGCTTCCAACATAATTGACATGCTCTCTTTCCAGAACGAACAGAAGCCGAGGAAGCATCAAGGGTGCTTCTCAGAGAGTCTTTTTCTGGGAAGCTCGTATATGTCTTAGTCATAAAAATTCCTGGTTTCCCTGTTTTGTTTTGTTTTGTTTTTCCACTCTCCTGTTAGGAAAAGGTTTAGTAGAAATCCATTCAAGGAGACAGCATAGCAGAAGTTTCCACAATACCATCATCCTTAGCAGTAGGGCCCTGGGCGGATGAGGCTGCTAGTCACAGTTACAGGAAGGTATGTGGAGAGAGAGAATAAGGTTAACCCTCAGGTCACAGGCACATGGGAAAATGCTCACATCACTAATAGTCAGGGAAATGCAAATCGAAACCACAATGAGATACCATCTCACACCAGTAAGAATGGCCCATATCAAAAAAATGGCAACAACAAGTTTTGGTATGGATGTGGACAGAATGCAACACTCTTACACTGCTGGTAGGAATGCAAACTGGTCCAGTCACTATGGGAAGCTGTGTAAAGGACCCTCAAACTACTGAACATGGAACTACCATTTCTTCCAGCAATCCCACTGTTAGGAGTCTACCCAATGGTTAAAAAAAACTCTTAATCCCAAAGACACCTGCACCCAGATGTTTACTGCAGCACTACTTACAATGGTCAGGATTTGGAAGCAACCCAAATGCCCCAAAATAGATGAATGGATCAGAAAGCTGTGGTCTGTGTACACGATGGAATATTATTCATCAATCAAAGAAGACAAACATTCACAGCAACATGGATGGAGCTAGAAGGAATCATATTAGCAGAAATAAGCCAGAAAAAGAGAAATACTGGCTGGTCTCACTTATATGCGGGACAAAGGGAAAACAAAGAGACAAGAAAAAGGTAAAACTCACTCCCTGCAAAACTAAAGCATAGAGCATGGCGGGAGGGAGGATCTGATCACTCTCAGCAAAGCTGAAGCAAAGAAGGGGGGGAGTCTGAAGTGGGAGGGGCACAAATGACTAAGACAGGTGATAAGGTTAAAATACAAGAAAACAGGCAGACACCTCTTCACAAGGGTAGAGAAGGGCAGAGCAGAGAGGTGGGAGTGTCCAGGCCACCTTGTCGACTCCCTCCCCAGCCAGGAGACACATCAGGCTTGATAGGCTGAGTTTTGAATTTGCAAAAAACATGGATCACCCAGAATGCCCTCCTTGCCAGCATTTATCTCAGAGCTACTACAGACTCTCAGATCAATGGGCCTCAACCATGAAGACTCCAACCATTCACTCAGAATTCTGGCTCCTGATACCACACTGGCTGTAAAGCAATGTCCCAACAGCCTTCTGTTCTAGACCCAATGGCACCTGGGAGGGCGCATGGATGCTAACTCATGGTTATGCATCTCAGGGCTACTGCGCAAACTTCAGGGTCAGCAGACCAGAGGTCATCCCCACTATTATCATCACCAGCAACAGCAGTAACAGTAAACCCGGATGCGGAGCGGACCCTATTCCGGACCATTATACCATAACCATTAACTCACTCCTCCAGCAGGCCATGCAGGCAGGTGATGCTATTTCCTCTGCCCTACCAAAGGTAAATGGCCCTGAGCCACCCAATCACGAAAGGTCAAACCCAGCTCATCTGTGCCGCCCCACAGACACACAGACACACAGACACACACACACCACCCACCCCACCCACCCCCCTACCCACCCCACCCCCCACCCCGTGGCTGTGCTGATGAACACCCCTCTGCAGACAATAGTGAGTCTATGGCACTGCAAATGGCACTGCAGGGCGTTTGGTCTTTAAAAGGCCAGTGTCTATTTCAGTCACCTCCTGAGATAAACACAAAGAATAACCAGTAGGCGGCCTGGCTCCCCAAGGCTGGCTGGGCAGGTCAGAGAGTAACAGGGGCGTCAGATGTGTCACGGCAACACTGCAACTCCGACATGCCTGCTTTTCCAGAAAGAAGGGAAGGTCCAGGAACCCCACTGCACCCCGCCTTCCCTGAGGGGCCCTGGATTTCTGCAGGAGAGCGTAGTGACTCGTGGGCCGCTCAACAAGATCCAAGAACTCCGACTGAAGTTCAAAGCTGCAGGTTTATTACTGGTGCACCAGGGTCCCCAAGGTGGCAAGCGAGACCCCGAGCGTCTCTGTGACAACCTTTGATAGGGCAGAACCACCACCGCCCCCCGCTGTGAAGCCAGCAAGCAGGACATGTTCCCATAACTACAGGACACGTTTCCACATCCCCACAAGGGTGGGACACGTTCCCATGACTGCGAGTTTCCACAAATGCTGACATCCATCATCCATCAGGTGGACAAGACGGTTGTCCAGGAATAAGGGGAGGCAGAAACAGGATGTAGGGCCAGCCAGCCGTGGCGGGTCCTTTCCACCGAGGGCAGGGGGAGGACGCTGGCTTCAACATGGAGGTTTTAAGCAAAATGGAGTCACTTTGGTCAGTCTGTTCCCAACAGAGAGCAGAGTCTAGGCCACCTTGCACAGTCCCTCTTGGAGGGTGAGGGACACACACAGAAGAGCACCGGGCAGGTGGTCACAGCTTTGCAGATGCCGTGCTTCGCGCACCAGCGGTGTTTAAGATGCTGCGACACTGACTGGAAACCTTGTCGGTATTTCTCAGCCTGAACACGCAAAGAATTTAACGAGTCCAACAGCCTTGACCCGTGTCTCGTTTTATGTTCCAGGACAGCTGAAAGCGATGATGATGATGATGATGATGATGGTCATTACGATGGCTAAACATTTACCAAGCTAGAACCAGCCTAGGGCGTTAACTGACTTGACCGCACTGCCCCTTTGCCAGACTTCTAAATCCCTCCCGGGCCCTTGGAAGAAACACCCTTGTGTCTGCGGCTGACTGAAGGGCCGCAAGAACCTGGTTTCCTCTGCCTCTCACTGGGCTGCTTCTCATGAAGTCTTTACCGGGGAGGCTGAGAGAGAGGAGAGGCTGCAGCTATGGGAAATGTAGCTATGCAGCATCTGGGTCCAACTTCCCCTTTGCCAGCACGATGAAGGGCCCGCCCTGACTGGATGAGGGGCGCTGAGAAAGGGAGGAAGAGTTCTCGCATGCCATCGCTTCCTGGGTACACACAGGGACCCACGCAGCCTGGGCTGGCACTTGTGAGTTGGGTGAAGGGTGGCGAACAGAAGCCATAGTCAGAAGCAAGAAGCAGCCTTCGTGCAAAGACAGGTCTTTCTGGACCGGGAAGGAAATGAATGGGCTTTGCAGAATCTTGCCAACTTTACCCACAGGGCAGCTGGGGGGAGTGGGGGAACAGCAGGTTCAGAGTCACTGGAGAAAGTCATTTAGGAGATACCCAATGTACACGCGACAGTAGGACATTGCTTAACCGTACTTAGTTACACTCGGGTTCACAAAAGAGGCAGATTGTTTTTTCTTCTGTCTGAGCAGACGTGCGGCTTATCACACTGGGTTCATTTTAAGCACAGCTGCGTAGTTTCATTTACCCCTATCAGGAGAGGAAGAGGGGGAGGAAGGGATACTCCAGGGTGGGGAAACAGAGGCAGGGTGTGAGCTAAGCCAGGGGGAGGTGTGGGTTCACCTGCCTGCCTGAAGGGAATGGAGCGTATTAAAGCAACAGCAGTTTTATTTAGCAAACTTGAAGATAAGAACTTCCTCATTGAGTAATTCTGGTCAATTTTTTTTTTCCTTCCTCTAACACTCCGGTCTGATATGCAGCTTCCTCTACAGAACTGTGGGGAGACGCTGAAGAAACAGAAATGAACCGGGTTCTCTTGGAAGAAAAATAACACCCTAAATGGGGAGCCCATTTCCTTAAAGTGCCCACATTCTTTCAGATTAACACTCAAAAGTGGGGAAACTGAGTCATGGCAATGCTGCACCGCATGCCAAACTGAGCCTCAACTGGATTTCGCTTCAAAATGGGACAGACACAGCCCCAGCCAGACATAAGAAAATCCCCAAAGCAAAAGGCCTGGCGATGAGGGACCTCAAGGAACAAGGTCGAGGGTGCAGCCTCAACCAAGGTCACGCACGCAGTTAAGACCACAGTGTCAAAAATCATAAACGGTAATCCCAGATAGGTCCATCTCATCCTGCAGCACAGTTCTGGCTGGATCCTGAGGCTACTGTGTGACATCAGGGGAAACGGTTCTGACCATTCTTATTATTTACATCTAGAAAAGTACAACAGTCCAACTTGAGCGGTTTGTTCTAGAAAGTTCTACAAAGGCTAACTTGAAAGCTTTTAAGAGGTTTATTTTTTAGTTTTTTTTTGTTTTTTTTTTTTTTTACATTGTTGTCTGCCGGAGGGATCTCCCACCATCTTGTCATCCATGAACCAGCATCTTGATTTCTTGTGCCCATCCCTCCCCCGACTTTACCCTCCTCCCCCTCTCTTGCTCTAAGTTTCAGTTCTGCTAACAGTTTTCAATTTTTCTTGTCCATCTGTTTGTTTTTCCTTGGTCCCTTATATAAGTGAAACCACCCCATATTTCTCTTTTCCTTTCTGGCTTATTTCCGCTAGCATGACTTCTTCTTGCTCCATCCATGTTGCTACAAATGACAGAAGTTTGTCTTTTTTGATGGATGAATACTTTTCCATTGTGTACACAGACCACAGCTTTCTGACCCATTCGTCTGTTTGGGGGCATTTGGGTTGTTTCCATAGCCTGGCTATTGTAAATGGTGCTGCAATAAACATCTGAGAATAGGTGTCCTTTTTATTTAGTGTCTTTCTATCCTTTGGGTAGGCTCCTAGCAGTGGGATTGCTGGATGGAATGGTAGTTCCATTTTCAGTAGTTGAGAGTCCGCACAGATTTCCATAGTGACTGGACCAGTTTGCATTCCCACCAGCTGTGTAAGTGTTCCTTTCCCTCCACATCCAAGCCAGCATTGTTGTTGCCCGGTTTTTTGATATGGACCATTCGTACTTGTGTAAAACGGTGTGAAACCAGCTTAAATGTCAATGTCTCAATCTGTGAAATTCCCATCATCCAATTCCTGAATCCCTGACCACTATGGGGCCCCCAGAGTCTTTTGTTTTCGAGCCATTATTGAAAGTGAATTATGTGCAAAGCACTGGACTGGAACTGGTACAAAATGCTAAAAGGAATTCTGGAGCTGGACTGTGGTCATACTGCTACAGCAATGTGAATGTACTTAAGGCCATTGAACTGGAATCTTTAGAATGGTTTAAGTGGTCAATTTCATGGGACGTATATATAACCACAATCAAAAAGGTGTTTAGCCAAGTGTGGTCACGCATGTCTATAATCCCAACTATCTGGGAGGCTGAGGCTAGGAATCACTTGAGTCCGCAGGTTCAAGACAACCACGGGCAACATAGCACGACCTAGTCTCAAAAAAATAGCCGGGTGTGGTGGCGGACGCCTGTAATCTCAGCTACCTGGGAGGCTGAGGCTATGGATCACTTGAGTCTGTGGGTTTGAGACAACCCTGGGCAACATACTGAGACATAGTCTCTTTAAAAAAAAAAAAGAAGACGACGACGACGGTTTGGTTTTAAGGAATCAAGATTCCTATTCTCTAGAACTTTACGGAACAGCACAGAACTGAACTCATACTACGAACACAATAAATGCTTCTGAAATGGAGGTATATGGGGCTGAGTGGAAAGGATAGCTTGATACCAGGCAGTCCAAACAAAGTATCTTGGACTGAGGAAATTACCTGTGAACTGGACACTCAGGGAGATGGTTTTCTGGCCTAAGAACATAGAGCAGGTCCATCTCATCCATCATCATTTGATTCTAACATTGATGAGGGAAAACAAAGTCCTAGGCAACAATGACAATAAACCAATGTTCTTTGAGAACTGGTTTCATTACATGTTGTTTCTCTAAGAGTCCACAGTTTCCAAGAACCTATGAATGACATTAAGTGAGAACTTATTGTATGGATACAATATGTATGGGCTGGTGGATGTATGTTGACCGAAAGACAGGTAAAAGATGGTGTAAAATGAGCCGGGCACGGCGGTGCGTGCCTGTAAGCATCAGCCTACGGGACTGGGGATCGCGGTTCAAGTCCTGCCTGGAGCAACACAGCCAAATCCGTGGTACCCCAGGCAAAAATAGTGAGACCTAGTCTCAAAAAAAAAAAAAGATGGTGCAAAATGGTTTAGGAGGAGTGGGCAACACCAGAATCCTGCAAGGTTACAAATTCCGGACGTCAAAGCTTCCCTCATGCCTTGCGCAAGCTCCCTAAGCCTTGTGTCAGTATGACTCAACCCCAGCAGGTGAATGGAAGATGCCAAGGCTCACCCCACCATGTACGGGTGCAGTGTTGGTCACCAACCAATCAATCCTGTGTCATTTACTGTCAAGAGAAAGTCTGGCCGTGCTGTGCGGGTTCACTGTGCTTCCTCCAAGGACCAGGGAAAAACAGACCAACTCCAAGAGAGATGTCCTTTTGGCCTTGACAGGCATCCCAGAGCTCTGTCCCCATCCAGTAAACTACTAGTCCCAGTTTTGGGGTAGTAATCCCAGTCTGTTCCCTGACTCTTGTTCCAGAAATCCCTTTACTACAAGCCTGGCTACATTACCTAATCCTTTTGGTAAGCAGCTAAAACAAATGATGTATGATGAAGCAATGTTCATCAGTCAGCTCAGTGGACACACCCTCCCGGGAGAAGGGGAAATTCAGTGACTCCACAAACACGAGCATCAGGGCCGTGGACTTCCTTTCTCCTGCCTTGGGTAGTTTTTTGTTTATTTTATTCACAAGAAAAATTAAAATATTAAGATTCTTGTATTTTTAAAATTTTTTTAAATTATATATTCCACATCTTTGTATTCCCTGGGATGGGTATTTCTGATTGAATAGCTCTCTCTCTGAATAGCTCCCTCCCTCTCTCTCTCTCTCTCTCTCGGATTGCCAGGTGAACACTAGTTTTAGCTTCTTCTAGATTCTCAATAGCTCTCTCTCTCTCTCTTCCTCCCTCCCTCTCTTCCTCCCCCCCCCCTCTCGGATTGCTTCTTCTAGATTCTCAATAGAAATTCAACTCCTGCCCGAATGTCCGCTTCCCTCGCACTCAACCAGGACATGGATGGATTAGGCCAAGGTCCAACCTAGAAAGAAATTCAGGCAGGACCACACCCTCTTGCCGGTGAAGGTCTTCTTTGACGAGATGCATCTGCTTTACGTTGACACAGGGCTGTGGGATGGAGGCGGGGGTGAGCTACCTAATGAGTCACCACCTACCACCACAGGGAACCTACGTAGGAGAGTCTCCTGATCTAATGTTGGGTGAAAGAAGACACAAAAAGGGACATGCTGAGTTCACTTATGTTACACACAGACACAGATGAAGGCTGGCAGAGTCAGGGGAGTGGCTACCCTTCGCCGGGCTGAGGGCAGTGGTACTGGCAAAGCTCTGTCGCCGGATCTAAGAGATGGTGGCTGGGTGTGCAGTTGCTGATGCATATGCTGTCTTAATGGAGAGAGAGAGGAGAGAAAGAAAGAATAGCAAAGCACTGACCCCTGGTGCACTTGCCCCAGTCTATGCAATGTGCAAGGTCAGAGGCCAAAGGAGATCAAGGCAAAAGAAATCAAACTTGGATTGGTAGCAACATGGATGGAACTAGCAGGTATCATGCTAGCAGAAATAAGCCAGAAAGCAAAAGAGAAAGAAGCCGAGCACGGTGGCTCGTGCCTGTAAGCTTCAGCCTATGAAGCGGCCAGGGCTAGGGATCGCGGTTCGAGTCCCGCCTGGGGCCTGTAGCAAGACCTAGTTCCAAAAAATAGCTGGGTGTGGTGGCACGCGCCTGTAATCCCAGCTACCTGGGAAGCTGAGGCTGGGGATTGCTTGAGTCCGTGGTACCCGGGCAAAAATAGTGAGACCTAGTCTCAAAAAAATAAATAAATAAATAAATAAAAGAAAAAGAGAAAGATGAGATGGTCTCACTTACATGAGGGATAAAGGGGAAACAAACAGTTGTAGGCCACAGTGGCGCGTGCCTGCAAGCGGCAGCCTAGGAAGCTGTGGCTGGGGCCAGAGATCATGATTCAAGTCTTGCTATAGGGGCACGTAGTGAGACCTAGTCCCAAAAAAATAGCTGGGTGTAGTGACGCACACCTGTAATCCCAGATACCTGGGAAGCTGAGGCTGGGGATTGCTTGAGTCTGTGGTACCCCAGGCAACAAGAACCTGAGGTTTCACGGGCAAAAATAGTGAGACCCAGTCTCAAAAAAAAAGTGGGGGGGTGGGGTGGATACAAACAAACAAAAAAAAAACTGGCAAGAAAAATTTAAAACTTGTTGTCAGAACTGAAGCATAGAGCAAGAGAGGGGGAGGTGGTAAAATCGGGGGAGGGAGGGGCACAAGAGATTAAGATGGTTCACAGGTGATGGGAGAGCCTTGGGGCAGACAATGATGTAACATATATGTGTGTGATCAATTTTTTTTAAATTAATTAAAAGGCCAGGCACGGTGGCTCATGCCTGTAAGCTTCAGCCTATGAAGCGGCTGGGGCTAGGGATCGCGATTCGAGTCCCGCCTGGGGCCCGTAGCGAGACCTAGTTCCAAAAAAAAACAGCTGGGCATGGTGGCGTGCGCCTGTAATCCCAGCTACCTGGGAAGCTGAGGCTGGGGATGGCTTGATTCTGTGGTACCCCGGGCAACGACACCTTGCGGTTCCATGGGCAAAAATAGCGAGACCTAGTCTCAAAAAATGAATGAATGAATGAATGAATGAATGAATGAATGAATGAATGAATGAATGAATGAATGAATGAATGAATTTTAAAAATTAATTAAAAGAAAAAATTAAAAAGGGGGGGTCACAATCTGAACACAACCACATCCAGCCCTTCACTGAGGTCACATATACACAAAAGCTCATTTCCAATGGGCTTTTCTTTTGGCATTATTCTTTTGCCAGTGTTTAGCTGCCCAGCTCTGAGGAGGAAAGCAAGGTGTGGAGAAGCTCCCCCCCCCCCCAAACCACAGGTCCAGTTTCTGGCAGGACCCCCTTATCCGACGATAGCCGGCAGGGTGCTCCCACCTGGGGCACAGGTGTTCTCCTACGGGGCTCGGTGCTGTCAGTGACCTCATTAGCAACAATACCTTCGCAGACTCCTCCTGGGAGGACCGCGGCTGTGCTAAGAGCAGCAAGTTTATCCTGTCAGGCTGCCAAGTCAAGACCAGCTGTTTCTGATAAAAAAAACAAGAAACTGAGCTGCCACAGTGCTTCCTTCAGAGGGAACGGGAGACCACCAGACCTCGGAGAGACCAGCTGGGAGGCGGGCGGGGCGGGGCGCTCTCAAGCCTGGAGGGGGGTCGGGTGAGCAGGCCACTCCTCCAGGATCCTGTTGCAAGTGGTGAGTCACAGAGTTTCCTGTTCTTCCAGTTCTTGCTCTCAGTTGCCTGGAGTTTTCCAGCCTAACAGACTTGGGAGAGCAGCGCCCAGCAGCCTGCAGGAGATGGGCATGTGGGACGCCCGGCTGAGAATGGGTCTGTCGGCAGACACTGCGTTCCAGCTACAGGGCGGCAGTGCAAGGGAGGATAATACGCCCGGATGTGCTCAGGGCTCTTTACCAACTCAGGACCAGGCACTGAGCGTCTCTGCCTGGAAAGGGACCCGTTTCCTGGCAAGTGGGAGGCAAAGGCATCAACAAGCCATTACAAGCCAAAGGCTAGGGCAGAGGGTGGGCAACTGCTTCTTGCAGGTGGCCAGACCCGCCCTCTCTTCAGTCATGGACACCAACACAACGCCAAGAAGCATTTCCCCTGAAAGACAGGACCCAGCGTGGGCTGATTCAATGCCTAGAATGTTCCCGTCCTCTGGGGAGCCCCCACGCGCCCTTCAGGGCCCAGGACAAATGGCCTCTCCCCAAGCCCCCCTCCCCAAATCCCTGGGCCAATGCTGCCAATGACCTTCTGACCCCTTGGGCCTCCCATCTGCCGCTACCCTCAGGCCTAAGTTCTCAGCGGCACCAGCTTCTGGCAGCAGCATCACTTCCTCTCCATGTACCTGGCCGCCTTGCCCAGCATCCCAGGGGGCCTGGAGAGGCCCACCCAAGGATGAGAGTCAGCCACCGGACCTCTGGCTCACAAGCTAGTACAGATACTCCCCCGACTCCTGTCTGCTGCCAACTGTCCATCCCAAGTCCTGTTAAGCCTCTACCTCTGTGCCCTGAGCAGCCCCAGACCTTCCCTGGCTCCCACCCCACAACCACACCCCCCATAGGTGGGGCACACGGCTGCCACACACTATCAACCGTTCCCTCGGACTCTGAAAAATGGTACTGTTTGGGCAGTCAGTGCTAATGTCACCCTAGCTACAGACCACAGGCTGACCCTGCCTTTGGGGAGCCTCTGCCAATTGGGGGGAACTCAAGCCATACAACTAGGACCGAGAGGACACGGGGCTGGGATGTGGGGCTTGTCCTATGCAAGGGGGGACTGGGCCCCCAGGACTCCATCCGCAAAAGGAAGGCTTTGCACGAAACACCCCACCTGACACCTGACACCTGACCCATCGGTTGTCTGCCTCTGGCTGCCCCAGGCAGCTCCCTGCGGAGGTGAGGGCCTGGCAGGGGTCAAGCTGCCTGGCTCTAGACTCTGCCTTGCCCTCGAGCAACGTGCTGCCCCTGGCTGTGCCCCTGGCTCTTGTCCCAAGAGTCAGGAATAGGCTGGAGGCGTCCTTGAGGAGGCCTGAGCTACAGGTGGGAACTAGACTGGCTGCACGCGTGTTACTTTAAGGCCTGTGGGGATGGGGGGGGGCAGGGAGGGAGCAATCAATGGACATGGCTGGAGGGCTTCCAGGAAGGGGATGAGGAAGGCAAATTTGGGAGGAAACAGGAAGCAGGAGGAGGAAGTCCTTCCAATGGGAAAGGGGAAAGGTGGCAGCTTCAAATGTCCTCGCTTAACCCTAATTAAAGCCATCAGGGGGCTGATCTGGCTTCACCCCTGCAGGAAGATGCCAGAAGGGAGAGGTTGGGAAGAAGGTGGTTGAAGAAGGTGGCCCAGCTCCCAGGCCCCAGGGCAGGGATGCTGAGCGGAGGGTGGGGGAGCGGGAAGAACCAGGTGGATGGTGGATTGTAAAGGCTCCCAGTGCCCTGACTCGCTCAGCTCCGGCCAAGGTCACTCTGGGAAGGAACGGCAAGAAAATGCTCAGCCAGCGACCCAGAGCAACGCACGGAATGCATGGTCACCCCCAAAATGGGAGCAGCGCTTCAGGAGAAACTCTGGCTCCAGTTCCATCGCTAACTCTGTTTCCAGAAGACAAAGGCTGTAGGGCCGGGAGTCTGTGGGAAGGAGAAGGAGCAGAATGC
>PVHY01009288.1:16141-47955 GCA_004024945.1 Uropsilus gracilis | reverse complement strand
GGCTGAAACTTACAAGCACGAGCCACCGTGCCCGGCCCCAACTGTCACAGATTTCTACTTGCATTGTCTTAGGTGTTGGGGAACCAAATCAAGTTTTGTGCAACGCAAGTGAGGCTCCCTCCTTTACCAATCAATAGGGGAAGAAAGCCACAGAGTTGTGGCTGTGGCCCCATGGCAGAAGTGCGAACATGAGAGAGGAGAGGAGTTGGACCCATCACCTGGAGAAGTCTGTCCCCAGCTGGGAAGGCCTCCACTGCAGTGCCTGGGAGTTGGGCTCCCAGACCAAGATACCAGAACTATACAGCACACAAGCAGCACCATGTGACAGACACCATAAAAGATCCTGGAGAGCTGCACCACACATTTGCCCTACAGCAAATTCTTGACATGCTCGGTCTGACTATCTGCCTCAGTTACTCCTGGAGATCCAAGCAGCCTAGTCTGTTGTCCAGGAGTGCAAGTTCACACCCCGGAAAAAAGGACATTGTTCCAGGAAAAAATAGAAGACCAGTGGGCCAAATGTACCAACGACTTAGAGCACAAGGAGTTGGAGTGACTGGAGAGGGAAAGGAGGATGGGGGGATAGTTTGGGGTACAATATGGAGGTATAGGGTTATAATATGGAGGGGTATAATATGAAGGTATAGGGGTATTATGTGGAGGGGAGGGCTAAACCTAAGGGTAATGGCAGCTATACAAACATGACCAATACTATATGAAAATTACAAAATAAAAATTAAATAAATGAAAGAAAGAAAAGAAAAAAATCAATAAAAATGATCAAAGTAACAAAGAATTAAATTTTGACTCCTAAAGAATATTAAGTTTTATTGTTATATATAATCCTCTGTTTATTTGAATATTTTTCAGAAATAGATGTGAAGGTGATATTTGAATTTTAATAGCCCTTTTTAAATTTATGACTTCAGTCTGTCTTCTGAGTCAAGAAGATATTTCAAAATGACAGCATCCCATTTATTTTCAGTATCTGTACATAATTGGATTATCTAGGTCTCATTTCTCGTCTTTTACTTCCCACCTCATTTCATCGCTAACAAAATCTTTACCAGTCCTTGGCAGAAAAATAAACAAAGAAAAATTACTCAGTTCATCTTAATAAAAAACTACTTATTTATGAGTTTAAATAAATACTTATTTTTCCGTTACTATTTACACATAGCAGTATTAAGAATCTCCAAACTGTTGTTCTTTTCTTTTTAAAAATCTATTTATATAGTCATTATTCCTTTATTCAACCAATTTTTACTACAAAGTGGTAGCTAATAAATGTCTTCATCATCAAAATAGACTGTTTTGTGGTCCACAGTATCTTTTGTTCCAATTCCAGATTCTGTTACACCTGATTTTTAAAATAACAGCAATAAACATCTGTCCCAAGAGTAAATGAAAGAATAAACATGTTTTATTTTGTTTGTTGTTTTTTTTTAAACCCAGATATATGGATGGTGTTCTGTTATCCTAAACACAATGAAAACAGTCCATGGTGATGTGGAGCCTTTCACTGATTTCCAGAATCTTCTGGTCCTGCAGTTATTAATTTGCCTTTCCAGTCAGGCCTTTGAGACATCTCAGCAAAGAACAGCCAGATATCACTGGTGCGACCTCATCAGAGAACATCATAGGAGTCACTCTCCATCCTGTCTCTGTGTGGCAGACAGTAGGTGATTTCCCTGGATTTCACTTTGCCTTTAGTCTCTGTCAAGTACAACACCCACTTCTCCCTGACCTCTGACTACTCTATGCACTCTAATAAAACAATCAAGCCTTCTTTGTCAGCAGCTCAAGGTTAATTGTTCTTTCTAAAGCTTGACCTTGTTCTGTTTCTAATCCCTACTCTCTCCTACCTACAGATGCAGCCTAGCTGATGTCTTTTAACTTATTTATGCTGTTTGCATGCATAAACTATTGCTAGCTGCACTTGCTTGACAGGAGTCATGAAAGAAAGGTGACCTCATCCTATAAATTGCTTAGATAGATCTTTCGAAACAGTGGTTAAGAGAAATAGTTCAACACATATGTCCTTTTTTCCACTGGTCACTTACCAATTAAAAGATCCCTATAATTGTTACTTACTCATTTTTTTTTTATTCCAAGCCAGAGCATGCTGACTGTATTAACCTGACTGAAAAAAAAAATCAATGTTTAACGAAGAAGTGAGGCATTAACTGTATAAAAGTTAATCATGTTAAAAACATTCATCTGGCCAGGCACGGTGGCTCGTGCCTGTAAGCTTCAGCCTATGAAGTGGCAGGGGCTAGGGATCGCGGTTCGAGTTCCGCCTGGGGCCTGCAGCAAGACCTAGTTCCAAAAAAATAGCTGGGCATGGTGGCGCGTGCCTGTAATCCCAGCTACCTGGGAAGCTGAGGCTGGAGATTGCTTGAGTTTGTGGTACCCCGGGAAACGAGAGCCTGCGGTTCCATGGGCAAAAAACAAACAAACAAACAAACAAACAAAAAAACCCACTCATCTGGCTTACCCTGAATAACAATTTCATGTTCTATAGAGTGAGTTTTACTTAAATTTCCTATCAAGTCACTGAAATATTGAAATAATTCAGAGGTCCCAGAGGACTTTATGACTAAGAAAGTATGGAAATGGTTTCTAAGTATAATTTCAAATTGAATGCAACTGCCCCAGAAGAAGGACCAGGGAAAGTATAAAGAAATTCTGCTCTCAGGTCCAGGAAAAATTTTACATCAGGTCCCAGGAGAACTGCCAAAAATTCACATTGCATTTGATTCCTCTTCCAGATGCCTGTTTAGCTAAAGGGGTGGATGGGGGGAGAATTTCTCCTAATATATATGTGTGTGTGTGTGTGTGTGTGTGTGTGTGTGTGTGTTCTTACTATATTTTAGGCCATTAATGAATTCCAAATGTTCTCTTTGGTTTTTCTTGGGTACCCAGTACTAAATTCAGGCCAGAAAGGGACAAATTCTTCTGCTCAGTGATTACCACTGATCTCTTTTGAATTGTAAATAATGCACTTTTGAATCTCCCAGATGTTTTATCTGCCTCAAGTCACTGAGGGGTGGCTAGCTCCACTGGATAAGCAGAGTAGGTAGCACCTATTTGTATATTCCCCTGCTTTTCTTTGTACATACAAGTACCTTTCCATTGAAATAATTCCTGAATTCAAGGCTGGGCACGGTGGCGCAGGCCAGTAAACAAGTAATGGCAGGGGCTGGGGATCACGGTTCGAATCCTGCCCAGGGGCAACACAGGGAAACCTAGTCCCAAAAAAAGCTGGAAGTGGTGGTGCACGCCTGTAATCCTAGCTACCTGGGAAGCTGAGGCTGGGGGTTACTTGAGTCCATGGTACCATGGGCAACGTGAGCCTGCGGTTCCATGGGCAAAAATAGTGAGACCTAGTCTCAAAAAAAAAAAAAAGAAAAAAAAAAAAAGAAAAAAAAATTCCTGAATTCAGACAAAATATCTGTTATTATAGAGCAGCACCTAGTTGGCCCGAGGGCTGTGGGCATTGTTAAGCTGTTTAACATTATAAAGCAGCACCTTCATTTCTACACAATTGATCTCAATGGTGATTTCCAAAAATCATTCTAATGTTTAACACCAAATTATAAAAATTATAAAATTATAAAATATTCACTTTTGCTTACAAAATAAAATAATGATGATATATAAAACATATGATTAAGCATGTTAGGGAGGATAGACAATAAAAGAAATTCTTGTATATGCTTGGTGGGAATGTGGACTGGTTCAACCCCTATGGAAAACAGTATGGCAATTTCACAATAAATTAAAAGTAGATCTACCATATGACCCAGGATTTCACTCCTCAGTATCTATCCAAAGAGTACTGAAACACTAACTAGGAGAGATATGTGGACTCCTATGTTCACAATACATTGTTTACAATAGCCAAAGTATGGGAACAATGTACATGCCAAAGACAGGTGAGTGGATAAGGAAGATGCAGTACATATATATACATATGTGGAATGAATACTACTCAGCTATTTAAAAAGAGACAGAGAGAGAGAGAGAGATCTTCCCATATCTGACAACATGGATAGAACTGGAGGGGGTTATGCTAAGTGAAATAAGTCAGAAGGGAAAAGGCAAATAACAGGATTTTACTCATATGTGAAATATAAAGAAACAAAATAAAAGGACAGATAAAATTAAACCAAAACATATCTGACTGTGGGGTTGAGGCTATTTTTTATTATTTATTTATTTACTTATTTATTTATCTATTTATCTACTTATTTATTTATTTGTTATTTGAGACTAGGTCTCACTATTTTTGCCCATGGTACTACAGACCCAAGCAATCCCCAGCCTCAGCTTCCCAGGTAGCTAGGATTACAGGTGCACGCCACCACATCCAGCTATTATTTGGGACTAGGTCTCGCTGTGTTGCCCCGGGTGGGACTCAAACCTTGTTCCCTAGACCCTGCTGTGACTCCATATGCTTTGCTTACAGGCACACACCACCGTGCCTGACCTGTAGGGTTGAGTTTATCAGAGAGGGACAGGGAATGGGAAGCAGAGTGGGGCAAGGACTCAGAGGACAAGGGTCTAGGACTATGGGTACTTTGATGGTAGGCATAGTATGGTAACATACATCTGAAAAGGTATGACCCTATACCTTTAAACCCTATACAGTATTTCATATTAATGTCACCTCAATGAAAAGTAAATAACTCCGCTGATAACACACAATGATCAAGAGGATGAGAAGATAAATCACAGGCTGGGAGAAAATATTTGCAAAAAATGAACAATAATAATAAATAAAATATAGTTAACAAAAGTATATACAAGGGACTCTTAAAAACCAACAGAGAGAAAACAACTGGATTGAATGGGCACCAAAGATCTTACAAATAATTCACTGAAGATATACAGAAGGTAAGCCAACAGATAAAAAGATACTCCACATCAAATGTACTCAGGGGAATGATGAGTTATTACTACACACCTGATAGAATGATCAAATTCCAGAACACTGACAGCACAAAATCCTGGCAAGGATGTAGAGAAATAGCAGCTCCATCACTGCTGGTGAAAATGCAAGATGGTACAGTCACTGTAGAAGAGTTTCAGTTTCTTTCAAAAATACACTCTTACCATATGATCCAAAAATGGTACTCCTTGACATTTACCCAAAGAAAATAGAAAAAACTGCATACAGGTATTTATAGCAGCTGAATTCACAACTGCCAAAATCTGAAATAACCAAAATTTCCTTTAGTAGATGACTGAATTGATAAGCTGTAGTATATCCAGAAAACAGAATATTATTCAGTCCTAAAAAGGGATAGTTACTATTCCTTTCACGTGCGAAACTTAAATTCATATTGCTAAGTGAAATTAGTCATCATAAAAGGCTCTATACTATATGATTCCAACTATATAATTCTGAAAATGTGGTAAAACTATGGAGAGAATGAAAGATCAGTGGTTGTTAAAAGTTGACTTTAGAAGGATGGCTGAATTAGCAGACAAAGGGTTTTAGGGAAGTGAAATTATTCTGTATGATACTACAATGATAGAGGTCATTATAGATTTAGCCAAACCCATGTAATGTACAACGTGAAGTCCAAACCCATATAATGTACAATGTGAAGATTAAATCCTAAAGTAACCTTTGGACTTTGGATGATAATGAGGTGCCAGGCTAGGTTCAACAATAATAACAAATATACCACTCTGGATTAAGAAGTTACAATGCAAAAATCATGCCATGTTAAGATTTTTGCTACAACAATGCCCATTTTCCTATTAAACTGTCATGAAAGAGGTACTGAAAAATAAGACTCTGGCAAGTATTTCCACTGACTACAGTGTAGAGGAGGCTAAACCAAGAAACTTTATCTTGGGTACTTTATCCTCAGAAAGAGAAGAGTAAAGCTCATAGGCAGAAGTTTAAGCCTATAAGTTGTTATTCAGTAGGAAACTAGAAGTTCCAGGAGAAAGCATACAGGGAGGTTACAAAATGTGATGAATAGACTGTAGCAAAAAGGCACTGCAGATAAAGCAACCAGTGGAACTATGCTGACAAGCTACAGTATTTAGATTTGTAGGTTTTTCATTTATCATAGCTGATTAAAGAGGAAGCACAGATAGCCTCTGATTCTTGACAACATAAATTGTCCTCATTGCAGACAACTGGACAATGGGTGGGGGAAGATCTTGTCTTGGCAACTGCTCAACAGGTGATAAATATAAATGGCTGCTGAATTCCAGAATTTGGGCAAGAGAGTGTGAACCTGAACCCTGCTACAAATTTAGACCTATCAGTTTTCAAGAGGAAATTTCATCTGTCAGTTGGTCAATTCTGAGACTGGAAGGATCTTCCCTTACTGACACGTAATAGGAAAACAATCACCACTACAATATAAAATCTTCCAAACATTCTGTAACTGCAGGAAAAAGAATGTTATCTTAGGTCTCCAAGGAAGAGTATATATCTGTAGATAATTTAATACAGGAAGAAAAAACTTTAGAATTCATCTGTTTGTATCCTTAATAGGATAAGCAGAGATATAGTATCTATCAAGCAATGAACCTTAGGTTAATAAGAAAACTTAAATCTTCTAGTGTTTTGGGATAAAAATGCCACTGGAGGCATATAAGCAAAACTGACTGCTGATAATCAAATTAGCCATTTATATGATTGAATATGAGCTTTTTCAGGTCACCTATCTCACCTCTCCATAGGCATGCTTAAGTTATCTTAAGATATCCCATGCACATTTTGTTCTCCATTATTAGCTCTTCAATATGCTTCAGTACTTGTATTGCTGTGTCCCTGTCCCCAGCTTTGTGAGCAACTTCATGAAGGGAACTTGATACACACATTTTACCCCCAGTGAGTAGTGTAATCTGACAGTGGGACCTCATTAGTTTCTGATGAATGCGTGTATACTGGATTAGAGACTGGGTTTTGTAGGGACAGAATAAAAAGGTATGAGAAGAGTTTTCACTTTCAGGAAAACAAGGCTTAAGTAGTAGGCAAAGGAATGAGGATGGAATCAAGTATATTGTAATTTAAAAATGAGATAGTAGGACGATTAAGACAGTGGCTCGTGCCTGTAAGCTTCAGTCTATGAAGTGGCCGGGGCTAGGGATCGCAGTTCAAGTCCCACCTGGGGCCCGCAGCGAGACCGAGTTCCAAAAAAATAGCTGGGCGTGGTGGCGCACGCCTGTAATCCCAGCTTCTGGGGAGCTGAGGCTGGGGATTGCTTGAGTCTGTGGTACCCTGGGCAATGAGAGCCTGCGGTTCCACGGGCAAAAATAGGGAGACCTAGTCTCAAAAAAAAAAAAAAAAATTAGTGAGACAATTAGATGTTTTAGACTAAATGAATAGTATTTTTTCTAGTGTCGTTCTGAAAATGAACAGAGTCCCAGAATATTGAAACTATTTTTTACCACAAGATCATATTAAGGCCATGCTTTGTACTGGCAATTGACATCTACAGACATTTCACTGAGATTTAACCCTAAATTTTGGTGGCGTACAAAATAGAAGTTATCCCTCAGTAAATTCCAAAAGGATTGGGCAGACATTCCCAGACTTTCAGGAACTCAGATTCCTTTCATTTGATGGTCCCACCCTCTTTGGGGGCCTCAGGATCCTCTCTATTAAACTGGAAGATCAAGATCCATTCAAGGGCCAAATTGTGGTTCAAACTGTTAGGTCCTATTGGCTCAACTCTGCAAGCAAAGCTTATTACCTTGGTTGTTTCTCATTAGTTAGCGATCAGTCAGGTGACCTACTTGTAAGAAACGAGGCATTACAGTCTAGCATGACGTTGAGAGGAGAAATGGGTTTGGTGTACAACCAGCTATCTCTTCCACAAATTCATATTATCCCCACAATTGATAATCATAACTACTTTCTCACTTTATTCTTGCAATAATCTGATGGAATGGGATATTAATATATCCAATTTAGTAGTCAACACTCCACATAGTTTTGCATGACAAACAGATTTGTATCTAACTTCAATGCCCATTGATTGTATCATGCCATAGTTTGCCAATGAAATTATGTTGAAGTGAGATAATAACCTGATAGAATTATGAGTAATTTTCAACAATCATGTAACTGCCATATCATCAATAGAGTCCATCCTTTTTGATGTATTTCTAACTGGAATAATGGCCTTATGCTAATTCATCTGAACTCTTTCCCATGTCCCAACTCTACAACAATAGATCTGTAGAGATCCTATACTCATTCCTGGTATAGGAATGGAAGAGTATTTATTGTCTCATCATTTGTCTTGTTCAAACAGACTAGCACACATTTTCCAAGTGAACATCTTTATACCTCTCACTTCAAAAAGACACTTTAAACATGGAGATTCATGTTATCTTCACAATCCTTTGAACAGTAGATACCAGATTATCTACAAATGAAAAGCTATGGTGTTGAGCATTATATATATATATAAAATATTACATATTAGTTCACATAAATATTACTTCATTTAATCCCTGACACTAGCTAATGAGTTGGTTATTACCTGTCTTATATTGATGTGGAAATCAAGGCACAGATGGTTAGGCAACTTTACTGAGGCAACAGAATCGAGCAGTGAAAAAAATAAAACAGGTCAGGCTACTTACTAGTGAAAGTTTCCAGTAACTTTCCCAGAGTTCAAACTCATAGGTTTATATATTGCTTTGCCATTATACTTGCCATATAATATTTCTACTCTTCAAAATACCACAAGGGAATTCTATGACATTCTGCATTCTCATTACACATTTATTCCATGAACATGTTGATTATGTAAAACCTAACAATACCGATTGCTTCATAAAAAATACCTTGCTGTATTAAAAACCTTAGCTGTTTTTACAAGTTAATCCACAATTTATATACGCACAGAAGTCCCTTTACTTCCTCTAAAACAAAATGCATATATACTATCAACACATATTTGAAGTATTAAAGACACCAATTTCGATATTAAGACTTTATTATCTTCTGGTAAATTTCTGATGCCTAGCACAAAACTGGAGGCAACTATTGTTTGAAATGAAATCTTTTGAAATATTAGTCATTTTAAGTGAGTCACTCCCTAAAAGAATTTGCTTGGGAGTCAGGGAAAGGTGACTTTAGTATCTCAGAAATAAAACCCTGATAAGTCTATTCATCCCTTCAGCCTACTAGGAATCTCTGATGATGCAGAAACTTCAGGGAAAAATTAAAAAACACTGACATTGTACTGGTCAGTGGAAACCCTGGTATACTTTGCTATCTACACGCTTGCTGTAACGTCAGGCAAACTGCAATTTATGGAATAGTCTGCAATTTATGGAATATGCCACCAACATACAAGTGTCAAGAATCATTTTCATGTGTCTGTTACCGAGAAACCACAATAGATCTTGAGGTTGAACGGGAAAGGTTCTTTGCTCAGCTTTGCGGAGCAGCCCCCGGTAATTGCTCAATAAAGACATATTGGAAAAATCAACAAGGCCAAGGTGGAGTTTACACAAAGGTGGAAGAATTTTGACTTCAATCACTGCGAACTATGAATTCTGACGACTCTTGCAAGTGGTTTTGCAAGTCATCCAAGTACTAATCTTTTCTTAGCTCTACCACGTTTAAAGGGCAGAGGTATTTTACACTGTGAATTATCTCTCTGAACTTCCTTAAGTTGACTGGGTGGAGGCCCTACCGTTTTAGGTTGGCGCGTTTGCTCCGCACCTGCAATTTCCGCCCGTCTCTTATCCCTCAAGCACACTCGGGGGTCCCAGTCCTGCACCCCGCAAGGGGCCCCTCCCACCGCCTGCGAGGTCAACCAAGGCCCTGGGAACTAGCGTGTCCCTCGAGCCTCCCAGGAGGAAAAGGGTTATGCGCTTTACGTTTCAAATCACTGCAGCAGGTCTTGAAGTGAAAGCTTTCTTTAGACACAAATAATCTAATTTTTGAGAACCAGCACTTTCAAACCTCTGTTCTTTGCCTCACATCATGTCAAAGCTTCCCTAGGTCTCCGAAGGCTGCCCTCCCCCCGCCCTGAGGAGTTGCTGGCTCTCTGAGAGGCTCGGCGGCTCCTGCCAGGCCTCACCTCCCGCCAGCTCCGCCCGCCCGCCCCACCTCACCCCCACACTTCGCGCCCACCCATTGTCCCCTTCGCAGCTGTCACTAGCGTGCAGATCCCAAGATCCCGATTGGGAAATCTCCCCGTCACTCAGCCCCACACTCTGGGGCTGGACGCCTCATTCTCTATTCCGAGCCTTAAAAGGTTTCAGGCCGGTTTCCTGGAGCCAGCAGGTAAAGTCGCCGCGGAGGAAAGGAGGGGCCGCGCGCCCAGATTGGCCCCGCCCGGCGAGGGGGACCGGCGGGTGGGGGGGGACGACACACGAGCGTGACACCGCCCCTCCCTTATGGTCAAACCGCGCCCTGCCCGCTCCCCCCCTCCCCCCCAGTCCGGATCACAATGCCCGAGCAGCTGAGTGGCTCCCGTAACTCAGCCCCCGGGTGGCCCTGGGGGTAGTTACCACCGACCAGCAGGGAGGGCGAGGCGGGCCAGGCCGCGGGGTGGTGGTGGTGGGGGAATGAGAAAGGTCCCGGATGTTGCCGAACCGGAGCCCCTCGTAGAGGGAGTGACTGGCGCAGGCGCAGAAGAACGGCACGAAAGCGAAGGTGGGGGTGGGGGGAAATTTCCCTCTCGCTGCTTTGGCGGAAGAGTGAGCGGAGGTCGCAAGGGGAAGGTTGCGGAGGATTCAAAGGGAAGGCGAGAGAGTGGGGTAGTGGCGGGAAGGGCTTCCTGCCCGGGCGCGCTCGGGACAAGAGCAGAGAAGTTGAAGCTGAGCGGGGTGGGGAGTGGTGGTAGCGGGAGAGGACGCGCGCTCCTACGCTCGCCCTCTAGCGCGGGCGGGCGGGACGCGCGCGCCAGGGAGCGGCGGTTGCGCTGGCCCCCAGAGCTGTGGGCACCAATCAACGGTTGCCATAGCAGCGTTTGACGTCATCGTGCGTGTGGGGCCCCTGCTGCCGGGGCTGGTGATTGGAGGAAACCCCGTGTCTGCGGAGCGGCTGTAGCCTGTGAGCAGCGAGATCCAGGGACAGAGTCTCAGCCTCGCCGCCGCTGCCGCCGCCGCCCAGAGACTGCTGAGCCTCGGTCCTCGGTCCGCCACCCACTCCGGACACAGGTAAGAGACCCCGCGGCCGCCACCTCGCCCCACCGCTGCCTGCCCCGGGCCAGCCTTCCGAAAGCGCGGGGGCCGTCGCCGCCCCGCAGCCCCGCTCGCCCGTCGCTAGCGGCGCGGGGCTGAGGCGGAGTCTCCTCAGGCGGAGACGGGAGGCGGCTTCTCTTCCGCCGGGCTCGGGCGGGCGGCCCGGGCTGCCTCGGGCCACTTGCTTCCGGATCGATGTCTTGGGCCCCGATTAGCGCTCGATTCCGGGTCCCAACCGCGGGCGTGGAAGGGCGCCCACACGCGAGCTCCCCGGGGACCGGGGGTGGCCGAGGCATCCCTGGGCGCGATCACGACCCGCCCGCGCCCCCACAGCCCCTTCCTCGTCGCCGCCCCGCACCCCGCTTCCGCCTGAGGTAGTGACTCGGCGGCTGCGGGCATTGCAGTGGCGCAGGTGAGGCCGCCCCCTCCCCTCCCCTCCCCCTGCCGCTCCCGCCCGCTCCTCGGCGCAGCCTCCGCGCCCCGCGCTGCGGCGGCGGCGGCACCCAGCCCTCCCCCACCCGGGCGGCGGCGGGCGGGAGGGCCGGGCCTGGGGCCGGGGCCCAGAGCCCGGGGCCGCCACCGGGGCGCTCGCCAGGTAGACTAGGGCGAGGCCGCGCTGCTGGCGCGCGGAGAGCCGGTGGCTCTGGCTTGAGGCTTCGGGGTGGGGCTCGCCCGGGACTTGGGGCCGAATTTCCTGGGTTCGGCGGTGGGGGCAGGACTTGACTTTTCCCGGGTGGGGTGGGGGATGGGGTGGGCCTCCCCCCCACCCCTCCGCGTGAATGGGGGCGCCGGTCCTAGGTAGGGTGGCGGAGAGGATGGGGTAGGCGATGGGCCGGCGTGTCGCGCTCGCCAGGCCACAGCCCGAGGTCCCAGCCCTGGGTCTTTCCGCGGGGTGGGTGAGCCTGAGCCTAACAGCCCGCGGGCCCGCTCGCCTGGGTGTGGCTCGGGCCCCCTCCCCCACCTGCTGCAGCTGTCGGGTCCTTCTAGACCCAACGAGCACCCGCGCTCGGTGTCCGGTGGTGGAGCGACTCGGGCGGGAGAGTGGGGTGTGTCCGCGGCCTGGCGGGTCGTGGTTCCGCTTCTGCGGGTGGCGCTGGCGTCTCAGCCCCCGGGGCGGGCGGGAGGCTGCTCCTCCTCCCCCTTCCCCCCGGCTCGGGCGGGGGCGCGGGGCTCCTCCCTCTCGCTCTGGTGGGGGGAATTAACACTCAGCAGTAGGTTGGGCTCCTTGACACAGATCCGCCATGACAAAGGGAGAGTCGGGGACTAGAGCGGAGGCACCAGCTAGGGCGGAGCCTAGGGGGTGGGGGTTGCGGAAAGCGCGGACGGAAGGGTTTGCACTTTATTAAAGTCACGGTCTGCCGATTTTCGTTTCGCCCTGCTCGGCGTCTCTGGTCGGTTAAGGGTTAAATGGGTGCGGCGACTGCTCTCCGCAATATAGAGGCGAGGCCTTGGAGCACTAGTTACGCTGTGAGAAACCTAATCCACTTCCCCTTGTACCCGAGGAGTTGGGGAGAAAACCTTTGTACTGGTTTGAGATAATTTTTTCTTCGAAGCGGCATTAACCAGAGAGCGATTTTGAGTTCCAAAGGGGAAAAACAGGTAAATTTCGAGAACGGGTGGGGGGAGGGGGAGTATGCGATCACAAATTTTAAGTAGTTTGCTTGGCATTAGAACTCTACCTTGAACCCAGGCTAGTTGATTACTTGTTTAAATACCGTGGCCTGTGTAGTGTTTTTTTGTTTTTTTTTTTTTAAATGTATTGTGGGGTTTCCTTGGGAAGATGGAAGGTAGGATTTTGAGGGTTGCAGCACTCAGTGAGTGGTATTGACTCTTCTAATCACCTTTTTAACTCATCACCTTTTAATTTAGTAGTGGACTTCAGATTGCCTTTTTCTTTAAAGTTGTTTGGTGGGATTAGGTATGATCTAGTTATCTTCCTATGCTGCTTTAGCACCTTCCAAAAGGATGTCTTTAAAGAGGAATTATTTGTATTCGATATAGCTGACCTAACAGTTTTGGGTGTAGCACAGCAAGTAAATAATTGATTAGGTATTTGAATTACGGACCTTTAAAAAGAAAGAACTGGGTGGGAAGTTACAGTAAAGGAAAGCATGAGTGATTAATTTTGAGAAGTAGAAACAACATGCAGTGAAATACTGCTCTTAAACTGGAACATGACATGAAAAGCACTTGTCAGGCTTAATATCTTCATTTTAAGTGGCCACAGATAGCAAGATTTTGAAGTTCCAGAACTCAACAGATTTTTGCATTTACCAAGAGTACAGATAAAGGAGGTCTTAGGGCCAGATATTGATCCTTGCTTGATCATTTATATTGAAAATACCTTAGGATGAGCAGTTAGGGCTTCTTCTCCCAGAAGATTCATGCTGTGATTAACTGGCAGATGTAGCAAAAATTCAGTTATATAAATTAAAACACTCCTGATAAGAGTAGCTCTTAAAGACATGAATTACATTAATCTGAATCATGATTCTGGAAGTGTGAAATCTTGTAGGTGGTCTTTCAGTAAAGAAAAACTGCTTAGTTTTGGATTACTGAATGATAGTGGCATGGGGGGGTTGAGATTATTGGCAAAGTAAGAAAAGTTTTTTTAAGGCAACCTCTTCTCCCAACTTGATTTGATTTGAAATTAAGATTCTCTAAACAGATAATGAAGTAATGTCATTTTAGTTTTGCTAAACTGATGTTGGTAGCTTTAAATTTACTCTCTGCTGAGTATGCCTGTTTTTTCTTCAATTCTGATCATTCTTTTATTGGCCTGTGTTTTGATTTCTTATAGGAAAACTTTCCTTGGGCAGTTAGGTTTGAGTTACTGGTTTAGCTTACTTAAAAAGTAGGTATAATTTGAATCTATTTTGATGAGAAAATAGCTTGCTAAATGCTCTTTTTTCCCCCTTGCAGAATATCCAGTCATGGATAAAAATGAGCTGGTGCAGAAGGCCAAACTGGCCGAGCAGGCTGAGCGATATGATGACATGGCAGCCTGCATGAAGTCTGTAACCGAGCAAGGAGCTGAATTATCCAATGAGGAGAGGAATCTTCTCTCAGTTGCTTATAAAAATGTTGTAGGAGCCCGCAGGTCATCTTGGAGGGTCGTCTCAAGTATTGAGCAAAAGACGGAAGGTGCTGAGAAAAAGCAGCAGATGGCTCGAGAATACAGAGAGAAAATTGAAACTGAGCTGAGAGATATCTGCAATGATGTACTGGTGAGAATGAAACATTCAGTCTAGCCTTACTGTAACAATCTTCTAAATGAAAATTCTGTCACAACTTTTCCTTTCTCCTTTAAAAAATTGAGTTTTCTAAATTTCAAAGTTAGTACTAAAAGATGTATAATCTCTTGTAGTTAGGTTTGTATGTAGTAGTAAGTGCAGTAAAGGTTATTGGTCAGATCAGATAGACTAAAATGTTTCGTGCTAAAAATGCAAAGGAAAAGATGAATAATGTTACTGTACTGATTAGAACATTGGTAGTATTTCTATAACTAATTTTCTTGAATGTGGGTATTAAGATACAGAACTTCTATTCAATTTTGTTTTACGTATGAGAGAAATAAGACACTCAGTATAGGCATATAGTTTTCCCTGGCATAGCTGATGTTGTTAATGAATGTCATGGGTCAAAACTCACTTAATAATTGCCTTTGCTCTTTCTGCCTTTGAATGTTGGAACTCAACTTTGAGCACTAACAACCACAGTAAAAGGTTGTGAGTAACTCCAGTAAGTATAAATCCAAGAACAAAGTGGTAGATCTGAACCCCACATAATACTTATGTCCCACATAATACTTTACATTTTAGTGAACTAGGAGTTTTTGAAATACTTAGTCATTAATTAAATGATTATTTTTATAGGACTTCAGATTACACATTGGGTCTCAGTATGGCAGGACTCTGGTCTATAGTAGGCAGTATCCCAGTTTCTCTGGGCAGGTTTTACTGACTCTGGCATTCTTTATGGAAATCCAAATGTACTATTACTATTTAAACCTTGTTCATCGAAGCACTATAATGAGCAATACAGTGTTATTTTTGGTTTAAAGTTGAATGTTTCGCATCAGTTTTTAGTTAATGGAATAGCTTCAAAAATTATATTTTTCTCATATAATGGAGCTTTTGTTGTTTAGATATCTTTCTATAAAGAATGATAATCTTACTGTGGACTCACAAAGTCAAGTTATCTCTCGTATGCATTTTGTAGTTTGAAAACAACTATCATTTATTTGTAACATGAGGAAGGTATTCCCTACTTCTAATAACAAATGCTTAGCTTGTGACTTGCTAGGGTAGTGAGAGTCATTGAAATTTGAGCATGTTTTGTTTTTCTGTAATAAAAAACTTGGCTCCCTGGCCATCACCCCCTTGTGTCCCCCCCTTGCTGACTAGTATTCATATACTGAATTGTTGTTTGCGCTGACATTTTCATTCAAGTTGTAATTTCCCTTAATACAAAAGTCAATTTTAGGAATAATGGGAATGTGCTAACATTTTTGCTATTCCAGGTAGGTATTTGCGTGTTTTCCACACAACAGAGTAAGCTTACATTTTTTTCTAGTTAAAGAGTGTAGTTTTAACTAATTTTGTTTCCCTATCAAGGAAAAAAGACTACATAAGAACAATGCATAAGACTAAGTAGACTAGTCATGCAAGTATTTGTTAAAAAGGGATACCAGAACTAGGTCAACTGCAGTGCTAAGTTTCCAAAACCTTTTCTACTTAAACTTAGGGGAAAAAATCAGTGTTTTTCTTTTTTTAATTAAAAAAAGAATTTTTTTTTTATGAGAGTAGGTCTCGCTATTTTTGCCCGTGGAACTGCTGCAGGCTCTCGTTGCCCGGGGTCCACTGACTCAAGCAAGCTCCAGCCTCAGCTTCCCAGGTAGCTGGGATTACAGGCACGCACCACCACACCCAGCTATTTTTTTGGAACTAGGTCTCACTACGCACCCCAGGCGGGACTCGAACTGCAATCCCTAGCCCCGGCCGCTTCATAGGTTGAAGCTTACAGGCACAAGCCACCGTGCCTGGCCTGCTTTTTAAAAATTTTTTTAAATAGGTCATTTTTTTTTTTCTGTTTCAAAAGTAGTGGTCATGTTGACTCTGGAAACAAAATTTCTTTTCCCTTTATTTAAAAGGAAGACTAAAATATAGCAAAACTTACATTCCTCCTAGAGAAAAAAATATTCCTCCTAGAGAAAAAGTTCTTTGAACTGTTACTTTTGATTTGTAAAGTATCTTTCAAGTGTATTTTATGATCTTATATGATAAAAATATCAATTATAAAGTTTTAGTCTAGTTTATTCTGGCTTTGAATTTTTTTTTTAAAAGGAAAAGTAAGTAATTTGCTTCCAGAAGTAATGTTACTGGGTGGTGACATCATTGATGAACCAGACCTAATTGTTCTGTCGTAATGGCGAGGAAATAGCCTTAACCACAAAAACAGCTAACCTCCAGAGTTCTAAGTTTACCTAATACTAAATGGTTACTACCATTCTGGTTATATGCATTTTTCAAGTATTTATACCATTTGCTAATTTCAGAAATATTAAGAGATTGTGTTATTTTGTACAAGAGTGTTACTGTGGAAAATCATTGCTGACATGGTCACAACATGGACTTTCCATTATACAAAAAAAGTTGGTGTTCTCATCTTGCAATGTTAATTTGAAATTGTAGTCTATAAACTAATGCAGTCTGCCTTTCCTGCCACATCTTAGACTAAAAACTATTGGTAATGGAACAGGGACTCAGCCTGAGCTAGTGATGCTCAACACCTGCATAAACATACGAAGTCAAAAGTTGGATAATTTTGTTTTGAACATGATGATTTGAAAAACAAAATAGGGAAATACTTACTAGAAAACCTCGTTTAAACTCAAAGAAGACTGTAGTAGTGCATAAAAGAACTCTAGGTTTTGTGCCAAACAAACTTTTTGCCATTTAATTGCTTCCTGACCTAAGGACATCTCTTTCCCTCTGCAAAAACTGAGTTTGATTAAATGAGCATAATACCCATCCTATAGGATTGTGGAGATGACTGTCATGTAAAGTACCTTGACTTTTTTTACCCTGTTCTCATTTTGAGTTTTCTTCAAAAGTAGTAGCTACCATGCTACTACTGCCTGTGATAGTACAGGAGGGACCCTGAGTATGTAGATCAGACTTAGAAGTTTTGGAAACAAATTTTTCTGGGACAGAAGAGCAATGCTAGCCAGCAGATTTTCAAAGGTTCTGTTCAAAAACATGGAAGTTACTGGTATCAGGTGCAGACTTCCTTTAGCAGAAGCAAGCAAAGCGCACAAGTTCAACATTTGTAACAGTTGGCAGCAATGGTTGAGTAATAGTGGTTCAGTTAACTTGACAGTTTCATTTACTTAGGCTTCTACTTGCTCGGGGCTGTTTTAAATTGTGGTTTCTGGGTACTGATTCTCCGATCCATTCCACAATGAAACTACCATTAAACAGAAACCAGGCAGCTTTTAGGTCATTCTTCCTTCCTGAGTTACCTTAAACTTTCAAAACTACTGTTTGATTTTAAGGGAAAATTTCAGTCAGCTCATTTACTGGAACAAGGTCTTCTTTAAAGAAGTCTGTGGTGCTAACAACCATCTTCACTACATGTTTTTTCAAATATGGCTTTGGGTATGTTTCTGAGTACATTGAATTTTTGTGACATAGTAAGGTAATCTGTAGTCCCTGACAGAAAAGAATGCATTGGATAGCGTCTTACTGGAAATAAAATCCAGTAATGACTATCAAGGGTTTTCACAATAAGCATTAAGTATTGTGCCTGGTGAGGTATTTTGTGCAGTTGAAAAATAAGTTTTGTGACATGGTCAAGAGCAGAGTTTACCTTTTTCTAGGTATAGCAATGCTTAAAAATGGAATCCTTCCTACTTGTTACTAGTAAGAGATAGAGATACGCTGAGTTGTGAAGACAGTTAAAAGTGAAGTAAGGGTAAGAGTAAAGATTTTACATTGGACTTAGATTGAAAAGCTTAAGTTAAAATCTCAAAGTACAGGAAAAATATGCACACACATGATCCATTGACATCTGAGTTAGGAAGAAATACTTAGTGCTAGCAGAGGCATTGAATTGGGGGAGAAAAACTGTTAGATTTTTAATAGCTAACAGTGAGTAGTTTGGTTTTTCTTTTTTTCTCTTAAAGGCAGTCAACTATTATCAGTAAGGAAGTCCTTCTAGGAACCCCTCAGTAGTGATATATAGAAGTATCCTAGTTGGTTAGTGAAAAGTAAGCTATGTGATCATATATATTTGAAACATTAACTTTAAATTAAAACATAGTTGTGAATGTATGTTCATTCCTTGATAGTCTCAATCTTTGGGTTGTCCAGTCTGGGTGGGGGTGGGGGTGTGGTTGGGGTTAGGGGTGTCCCCTTTAAAAAGTCATTCCAGGGCCTTCACATTTTCATTGGAATATATCTAAGTAACAACTTTTTAAGTAACTTCAGCCAGTATAATGAGTTTTGGAAACATACCAGAATCTTAGTTGGTATTTTAACTATTAAAAGATGAAGGGGAAATGAGAGAGGCATTTAGCCCAAGTTTTGGACATCGTTATATACCTAGGAATAAAGAACTTAGTATAAAACAGATTCAGTTAAGGTGAATTTTGTTAATCTGGCATATTTTAATAAAAGAATTATTATATTCTGTCTGGATCATTCTATCAGAACTTTTATGTGGGATGCACATTGCTTTGTTTTAAGCCCTTCTCCAGTAAGTTTTGCAGATGAAATTAGGAGATAAACACTGGTTAGATGACTTAGCGCCTGCTACAGTACTATAAGGAAAATAAGACTTTTAAGGTCATGGACCAGATTTTGCCTCTTAGTGAATGAAGGTGGTTTGCTAGACATTAAAAACGTTGCTCTACAAAAATAAAGCTGCTATTTGACCTGATAATCTGGTTCTGCTTTTTGGACTTAATTTCATCCCTCTACTAAAACTTGCATAGATTCTCAGTGCCTTCTATCATAGTTTGTTATTCCTTGCTTATGTATTAGTCATGGGTTTTTTTTCCCTTTTAATTGGAGCATCTTTATTATCAATATGTAATATAAATTATTTTCCTGTTTGTTAAGTGGTTTAGCAGATAAAGATAGCTCTTTCAGGAAATAGTTGTCTTTATAATGATGAGTAAAATGTCACTGGTCTATTTAAGACTAATTTGACCATAACTTTTTTATTTCAAAATAGATGATCCTGGCACCTTTGTACAAAAGTATAAAAGATAAAGTCGAAATATGAACATTCTCATGTCAGCTAAGTTTAAAAAGCTTGGTTATTAGGAGTGTAGCAGTTTGTTGAAATTCTAATGATCATTAGAATTTTTTCCTTTAACTCCTGGGAATCCTTATTGTGGTTTCATCTTGGCTACCATTTGCATAGCTCTTGGCTTTGTTATGATGACTTCAGCTGAGTGAATATTACTCATTAGGCTATTTTGAAATTGTCCTAATTACCTAATTTTGGCATATTTATTCTGTACTTAATCAAAATGACATCTTGGACTTAAGTTTGGCTTCTTTTCTTGACTGCAACTTGTTAATTGCCATTGTTGTTGTGTCCTTGGTTCTCAACTTTTGTTTTGACTGTTTACTCTTGTGATACTCTTCTTCAGTAGTAGCTAGGATTATTTGCTTTTCCCTTTATGCTTTCCTGATAGTTTTGCTGCTTACTTTCGCACTCAGGAACAAATTAGCTAGAAAGTGATATTGTAATGGTAAATTAGACCTAATTGTAGTGGACAAAAGTTAAATTGTAGACCTGTGTTGCTGCTGCTGATGGTTTACTTGAACTTCTTTGCCATTATTTTTCCATTTCTGTGCTGCTACCACTCTTACTCTTATTTGAAAACAACTTTCATATTGTCCTCCATCTAGTTGATCTTTGCCAAAATTGCCTGTCCAGCAAAATGAGTAATGTCATTTTGTTATAAAGTTGAGAAGGGAATAACAGTCAAAATTGACAGGAATGATAATATTCTGGGGGTCTGTTGCTTTTTATAATTTGTTTCACTTACCAGATTTCAAAAGTACCAGATTTCAAAAACCTATTAGGAACATTGAGGACTGTGTGTACACAGGCCAAATTTGGCTCTAGTTTGTTCTTACTGTCCCTGCTTCAGGCCAGTATTAATTCCCATCTTTATGACCTTAGGATTTCTGCTTCATTACTCTGCTTATTTTAATCTTGATGTCTAAGTTATTTCCAACTTGGATGATGGTTCCATGCCTTCATTATCAGCAGAACCTCTGATGTTTGGTATTTATTGTTAAGTGCACTGAAGAATATGATATGATGGATAAACGTAGGTGGCAAAATTTTTTTTCAGTTTGGACCAGAGGGAATATTTATGCCAGCATATATATCAGCAGTTTCCAATATACCCTGTATATTTTTGTGCAAAGGGTTGTTCTCCATTTACTCCCTAGTGAATAGTTCCCTGTAATAGTGGAAAAACTTTTATCTGAAAATTGCTATGCAGTAGTAATTATCATTTGTCATTGATGTGGTTTGTATATTTTCTGGAAAGGTCTAAGTTGTGATATGTAGAGTAGTCCTATGTATTGGCACGTTTCACTAACTTCTTCAAATTGACATTCTTCCATTTTTTTGAGACTAGTCTCCCTATTTTTGCCCGTGGAACCTCACGTTGCCCAGGGTATCATGGACTCAAGCAATTCCTAGCCTTAGCTTCCCAGGTAGCTAGGATTACAGGCATGCGTCATCATGCCCAGCTATTTTTTTTTTGGCAGTAGGTCTCACCGTGTTACCCCAGGTGGGACTCAAACCGCGATCCTCAGACCCTGCCGCAACTCCATAAGCTGTTGCTTACAGGCACGCACCACCGGCCAAATTGACATTCTTTTACCATAGTGTATGAAGCTTCAGAAAGAGTGCTGATTTGTCAGTATTACTTTGTATGGTATATATATGTTTGTTTGCACTGGACTAGATACACATATAAAAAGGTCTCAACATAACAGTCGTTTGTGAATTTCTTTTGGCAGAATTTGGGAGGATTCTCCTCTCCCCCCCATAAAAATGTGTAAACAGTAGTAGACTGACTCAACAATAGTAGGTGAACACAGGTAAAATGTAGTAATGGGCAAGGGTTAGTTTTTAAAGTGTCCAAAAAAAAGGACTTTGTCCAGTAGGTTGACCTTGTATGTATATATGTTCTGTAGTGTATAAAATCTTAAGAAAAAGCTTAATGCATTTAACATAATGGGAATGCACAATTTTGTTGGATTGGAATTTCACTTACTGGAATTGTTAAATGACTTGACCATCATTAGAAAAGTTATGATTGGGTCCGGGCATGGTGGCACATGCCTGTAAGCGGCAGTCTAGGAAGCCATGACCAGAACCCAATCGTGGCCTGAGTCCTGCTCGGGGTAACGTAGCGAGACCTAGTCCCCCCAAAAAATAGCTGGGCGTGGTAGCATGCGCCTGTAATTCCAGTTAACTGGGAAGCTGAGACTGGGGATTGCATAAGTCCGTGGTACCCCAGGCATCGTGAGCCTGCAGTTCCATGGGCAAAAATAGTGAGACCTAGTCTCAAAAAAAAAGCAAAAACCAAAAAAAAAAGTTATGTTTTCCTTTACTGAGATTAATTCCCATATCTTGCAAAGTTAAGTTTTGGTATTAAGAGCTTTTTCAAATTAACAGTATTATTAAGCAACCCAGTGATAAGTCGAATGTTTCTCATTTTAAGACAAATGCTTTTCTGAGAAACATCTACTTCTGTTAATTGGTGCAAGACTCCTGAACCATCAGCTCATTTTTCCTTAGAACATAAGTGATACCGTTGCCCCAACACTTAGAAGTGTATACTTAAATGGCATTCAACCCAGGAGCTTTGTGAAGATCTTTCACCAAAAACACTACTTTCAAAATATGATTTCTGTGAAATTGATCTTTGAGAGCAGTGTAGAGGCTTACAGTATACTTAAACAAGTTCTCTATTCAATAATCTGGTGTATTTTACTATTGAAATTAGAAGATGTTTGGTAATATGACATACCAAAAGGTTCATGCTTTTTTTTGTGATAATGACCTTTCCTTCTTGTTTCCTCCTTTCTTGATTCTACCAGGTAGAGGGGACTATTGTCAGACTAATCTTAGGTCAAAAGGGTAAAACATGAATAATCTGTAATACTTTTAAAATTAAGGAAACTAAAAGAGCATACTACCTTATATTAGAGTGACAGAACAGCCACAGCTATGCAGATGTTTTTGATTTGTTTTCATGATTTTTAGGGCAAGTTATTACATCTCTTTCCATATCTTCAAAATGAGAATAATAGTATTTATTTCTAGGATGTTTGAGTAATGTTGAGTTAATCCCTGTGGTGATAGGTATTAAATAATAAATATACTACTTTCCTTTGTACCTCTGCTATTTCAGTTTAACAGTGTATTAGTTTTGAAGAGAATTTTAATATACTCTTAAGCTGTTGAGTATTACCTAATTTTTATAAGCCCTGTACTATAAAAAGACAACATAGAAATCTCAGCAAGCTAGAGAAGAAAATAGATTTGTACGTAATTAGTACAACTGAGTGAGAAAGTACTGCATGAGTGCATATAGATTGAATATGGAAGAACTGGTGTGTTGTGATACATATATATAATATATATATGCCTGATAAAATCTGGTTCATTGGAGTTATAACACAGGGTGCATGTGCTAGTTAAAAAACAATTATAAAGTTACATGTTCTAAACTAAATGCTTTGTTATTGTCGTATTGGGAAATGGGACCTAATGAGAAACTAAAGCCAAGGCCAAGTTTGATGCCAACTGTTAAAAAGGTACTGGGGGAGGGGAGAGGGAAAAGCCAGCAAGAGTGTCAAGATAGTACTTCCACTATTTTAAATTCTTAGAAACTACATTTTATTTTATTATTTACTTACCTATTTTTTTGAGACTAGATTTCCATTTGTTGCCCAGGGAACAGCAGGCTCACATTACCCCCAGGGTACCATGGACTCAAGCGATCCCAGCCTCAGCCTCCCGGTAGCTAGGATTACAGGCATGTGCTACCATGCCCAGCTATCTTTTGAGACTAGATCTGGGTTGCTTCAGACGAGTCTTGAACCCCTGGTCTGTTATTGAACCCACAGACTCACTTCTGTAGGCTGCAAATAAAGGCAGGTGCCCCCAGCTGGGCATGGTGGCGCATGCCTGTAAGCAGCAGCTTAGGAAGCAGCGGCCGGGGCCAGGGATCTCCGTTCGAGTTCCGCTGGGGGCACATAGCGAGACCTAGTCCCAAAAAAATAAAGCTGGGCATGGTGGCGCGCATTTGTAATCCCAGCTACCTGGGAAGCTGAGGATGGGGATGGCTTGAGTCTGTGGTACCTGGAGCAATGTGAGCCTGTGGTTTCACAGGCAAAAATTTTTAGCTAGACCTAGTCTCAAAAATAGTGGGGGGCGGTGTGTGCCCCCATTCCCGGCCAGAAACTACATTTTAAATCTGAGGTAAAAACATTTTCTGCAATTCCACTGGCATTAAGGATTCACAGGGTAGGTAGTCTTAAACACTACCCCCAGGGCTTTCTGTCTGTATCCATAGTGTTTTTTTTTTGTTTGTTTTTGTTTGAGACTAGGTCTCGCTATTTTTGCCCATGGAACCGCAGGCTCTCGTTGCCCAGGGTACCACAGACTCAAGCAATCCCCAGCCTCAGCTTCCTAGGTAGCTGGGATTACAGGCGTGTGCCACCACGCCCAGCTATTTTTTTGGAACTAGGTCTTGCTACGGGGCCCCAGGCGGGACTCGAACCGCGATCCCTAGCCCCAGCCGCTTCATAGGCTGAAGCTTACAGGCACGAGCCACCGTGCCCAGCTCCATAGTGTCTTTTGTATTGCAAGTATCTTCTTATTTTAGACAGAAATCTGGAATAACTCTGCTAAGGAACCATGATGAAGTTCCAGATTGGATAATGTTACTTAACTGCCAGGGTATAATATCTTTGCTTTATTAAATTTCATGTTGATTTTTTAAAGTTTAATGAAGATTTACTGTATTAATGGGAAAATGCATTTAGTTAAGTGCTCAAAATTCTATAGGATTCTGTCATTGAAGCTAAGCAGTCCTGTTCCCTCTTATCTGTATGATAAAAAAATAAAAAACATTGAAATTTTCACTTTTGGGTCCAGTATTGTGCAGAGGCAAGGATTTATAAAATGAAAGTGTCTGCAAAAACCTGTTAAGTTCTTGAACCACTCGTCACTAGCGGTTATTTTTTGGGTGGGCACTTTTCTAATTGGTTGATTGGGAAGCAACAGTCATAATTAAAAGCAGCCACTCAAGCCACAAGGGGGAGTGAGAGATTCATTCCCAAATTTGATGGGCTTCAAAAGAGCTTTGCTTGCTTGATTTTTAAAATACTAAGTAATCTTTGAACAAGTCAGTAGCTCCTACAGAATAAAGTAAAACTTCTCTCTGCTCAAGTTGGGCAAGGCTAGGAATTTTGAACTTCTACATTGTGCTACACAATTGAAGTTAGATTGTCTATTGAAGATAAAATGGCACTTATGAATTATTTTTGAATTTCATGAATAATAAAATAAATCGGATATTGAATTTTTTTTGCAAACACTGAATTTCAGGCTTGAAACATTCAGCCTAATTTTTTTTCATTTTCACCAATTAAGATACCGAAGCCCAGAGTTTCAGTGATTTACATTAAATGCAGTTGCATTTAATATTTTTTTGTTGTTGTTCCTCTTGGTATTGTCACCTTAGAGATTTAAACATGGTGTTTACTCTGCTCATAAGATGTTTGGACTTTAGGGTGAATGGGGAATTGTTAAAGTAACTGGTGGGAAATGAACTTCAGAATGATGACTTTGGCTTTAACTTTTTTAGGGTTCTGTATTTAATGAGGTCATTTTATACTTGATAGTTACATTTAAGGGTCTAGTTAGTTATATTTTCCCTTCAGGTGGAATACCTGAAATATTGGGTAGCTAACCTGGTTTCTTGTGCATCATTTGTATATGAAAGCATAGTACTATATCCTACTCTCTTCATTTGTGTTTGTAAAAGAACCATAATACTGAAAACCAGAACTCTGGATTAATGAATCCTTGATCTTTTCTATTCACATTGTTGGCAAGATTAGAACAAAGTAGACTGTTAGATTTCAGCAATATTTTTAAACTGCAGTTCATAAACTTCTCATTAGAAGTTCTTTTGCTTTAATATTTTGGGTCTATTCACTATTTGTTAATAGCATTTTATATAATAATTATCTTAGTGGATATAACCAGTTGGTGAACTACTCCTAAGCTGGGACACCTTCACCCCTCCCTGGTTTTTACTTATAAACACACTACTGTTTGTTTTTTTCCCCTAAATTCTTTTGATTTCTTACATAGGTTACACTAATTGTTTTTGTGTTATTTCTGAGTACATGAGAAGCAGATGAGCACAAAACATGTTATGTAGGTGCAATAAAAAACCACTGAAAATGCTATCTAACTTAATAACTATTACTGATAGATTAATAGTTGCTATTAAAAAGGTTTTTCCCTCAAAGTTTTAATAATTGTAATACTGAGTCAATAAAAGGGAAAATAACCTTTTCTACATATGGTTATATATGTCTTCTGTGATTTCCCAAGTTAATATTGTATGGCTGCAGTATAATGATTAAAATCAATACATTAATGAGTGATAGACTTTTTCAAACCTGTAGACTAATACACAAATTGTATCACTATAATTGTGATCTCGATTTTGATCTGTAATCGTACTTTGCACTTTGTCGTCATCTTTTTCCTTATTTAATTTGGCTGGGCATTTCAGAATATTTTCATGATTTTTGCACTATCATCTAGAGTGTTGGCCAATTATTTTGTAGAATATTCCCGGTTTGTATTTGTGTAATGATTCCTGGTTTTTTTCCATGTTTTGTATTTTGGGTAAGAATTATTTGGTGTATTATAAAGGCACCTAATTTCTGATAATTTTATTTAACATAGTACATTTTACTCTTTAATTTAAACGGCAGTGAGGACTTCTGAAAGTAAATTTCTCCAAAGTGAGCTTGAATTTCAGAAAATCTAAGAACTACTGGTGAGAGAAAACACTCAATGCATTAGCAATTCTTTACTGGGATAAACTGGGAGGTTTTGAAATTAATACTGTCTGTCACTGCTCTGATAGCCAAATTTAGTTCCAAATCTGGTCTCCAGACTTAAAACAAGTGTACTCTGCTGCCACCCTTATCTGCTAGATTTTCTTTTTTGGTTTCAGCTTCCTTGGGGTAATTTATTTCATAGAAACCTGGAGCTTATCCAAAGTCCTGGTGGAACATTAGGATGTAACTGGCCTCCCCACTGCTGCTCTTTCTGAATACGTATGCTTATTTTTAGCCCATGATCCACCTGCTTCGTTTTTGAGCAGTTTTCCTGGGTCTTGGGGAACATTTTTTTCTGTTTGAGTGAAAGATAATATTTCAATAATTAGTTTATCATGTTTTTTGTCTTACTGTTTAGAAGTTTGGTGAGATAATGAACTCTCAGTGGCTTTCCAGAATGAAGATTTCCTTCACTAAGTTTCCTCTGTTCAGTTTAAATGAAGTGGTTCATACATGTATTATAATTTTACATTGGGACCTTAATATTTGAGTGTTTAGTTTGTGCAAAATGTGTTTATAAAGAGCTTTCACATTTGAGACTCTAAAAGCATGTTGGGGGACCGGGCATGGTGGCTTGTACCTGTACGCTTCAGCCTATGAAGCGGCCGGGGCTAGGGATCACGGTTTGAGTCCCGCGGGCCTGGGGCCTGTAGCGAGACCTAGTTCCAAAAAAATAGCTGGCACGTGCCTGTAATCCCAGCTACCTGGGAAGCTGAGGCTGGGGATTGCTTGAGTCCATGGTACCCTGGGCAATGTGAGCCTGAGGTTCCTTGGGCAAAAACAGCGAGACCTAGTCTCAAAAATTTTTTCGAAATACACTTTCTCTGATAGTAATTTTGGTATTTTGGAGCATAGGATATAAAGTGAAAAAATAAATTCTGACCTCATCCATTTCTATATTTTTATGTTACATGGCATTACTATTTAGCTGCTTTGTTAGTGGACAAGTTAGGGTATTTCCTTTTCTCTTGTTGAAAGCTCTTCACAATTCACAAGAGCTACAGAAAATGTTGATCCTTAGGGTTGAAACTAATTGTTGAAAGTTAGGTTTACCACAGATTACTTTAAAATCAGTTCTTAAAAGTGATCTGTGAACCTTGGGAGTCTTTTTAGGAAGTCCATGAGGTCACAGCTATTTACATGATTGGCTCTTCACACTGTTAGCGTTCATGCAAAAGCAGTGGTAGCTAAAACTACTCTTTTTTTTTTTTTTTTTGAGACTAGGTCTTGCTATTTTTGCCTGTGGAACCGCAGGCTCTCATTGCCCGGGGTACCACAAACTCAAGCAATCCCCAGCCTCAGCTTCCCAGGTAGCTGGGATGACAGGCGCACGCCACCACACCCAGCTATTTTTTTGGGACTAGGTCTCACTATGGGCCCCAGGTGGGACTCGAACCGCGATCCCTGGCCCCGGCCGCTTCATAGGCTGAAGCTTACAAGCACGAGCCACCGTGCCCGGCTAAAACTACTCTTGTTGTACTCTGAAAGCAGTAGCACCAACTAGATAACAATGTTTTCTTAATTGTTGGACACTCATTAAGAATGGTTTGATGTCCTTGAAGCTGTAAAATTATTAGTAGCCCATATGTAGACATCTTTTTAATGTTCTATGAGATAAAATAAGGAAGTATAGCAATTTCTTCTAGGAAATGGCATTCATTATTTGAATTGACAGCTGGACTTGCTGTTTTTTTCTTTTCGTAGAATGCGCTTCAAGGATTGACAGATGATAATTCAGACTTGGGTGTTTAGGATATAATGAAGGGGAGGGGAGCCTATCACATCAAGGAAAAGAAATACACTGATCAGTAGAAAAAAGTTTATACTTTGAAGCAAAATGACACTTTTGGGAAACTTCTGTTGACTGTATAGTGATTCTGACCGCTTTCCAACTCCTCCCCCTCTTTTTTTTATTATAAAGCAGTCTTAAGATGTAAAAGTTTTCAACCATAAATATTACTATTACTGTGTAGACTTTTTTCCCTAGAAAGTATACCTGTTAGAGGAATAGGTAGCATTTTTCAAACTTAGGGAATTACTTCACATAAGAAGGAAAGTCCAGAACTAAGATAGGTTCCTGGGTGGGTGGAAAAAGTGGTTAAGGTGTCATTTTAAAAATTACATGTAGAAAGTTAAAGATACAAAAAATAATGTTTGGTTTTTTTGTTTTGTTTTTCCTTAATATTTTTGCTCTGGATAGAAAAATGAAAATTTAAGTCCTGACCTCATCCTTTGTCCCTAAGTTATCTTTTTGTATCCTTCAGGGAATTTGCTGTGCTCACATAAGTCTTTTATTGAATACACACTGAAACAGAAGTAGGAATATTTTCTATGGTAATTTGCTTGTTTATCCTTAGATGGTATTGGGGGAGAGGGGAGAATAGTTTGAGACTTTGGTTCAGAATTAGACTTTCACATTCTGAAAGGATACCACTTTTCTAAATATGCTTTCATAAGTTCATTCTCAAAACAATCCTGTGTTGTCTGCTACTAATTGCTCCTTTTCCATAGATTCATTATATGAATGAATGAAACACCTAAGACCCCAGGAGATTTCAGAACTTTGTCAAGGTGATACCACTGTTACGCAGTGAACTGGGATTGAATTTAGGCAGTAGTCTGTCTCACATAGTTCATGCTAGGCAGTAAAAAGAATACCAAGAAAATTTTTTTCTCTTTATCTTTAGATATGACTTACTCCTTTTTAAATGAAAATTTTTTGCACATTCTTTCACCACTCTCCTCGGTTACATAAATTTTAGTTTACTGGACCCCAGGCAGTGTGCTAAAATTCAGAGTACAGGAACACTTAACAGATTTTTGAATGTCAAGATCCCCATGTTTTTACATTTTGAGTAGAATGACTGTTTTGTCAGCAGTTTTGATTATGTTTAGACCCTCATTTAGACCAACCAACAGTCTTTTGAAGTATATTTCCACTTGAATCAATTTATAAGTAGATTTTCATTTTAGTCATTTTCTAGAAAAAATGAAAGGCTGAGAAAGGCCGGGCGTGGTGGTGTGTGTCTGTAATCCCAGTTACCTGGGAGACTGAGGATCACTTGAGTCGGCAGGTTTGAGACAAGCCTGGGCAACAGTGTGAGACCTAGTCTCTTAAAAAAATTAAGGTAACTCATCTGTTAGCTGAAATTAATGGTGAGACCAGAATTCAGTGCCTGATTTTAGTTTATACTTTACAAATACTCCAAGCTCTTGCTCCAGAAAGTGCTTGTGAATGCCAGGAAATTAGGGGCTTGCCACCAGCTTAGGCAAATTGTTTTAGGTAATTGTTACCTTTAGATTTTGTTTTACTCCTTTCACGCTATAATATTAAAAGACTTGTGAGAAAGGTACATCAACTAGAATTAGAGGTGAGTTTTCAGTTTATAAACCATAGAAATTTTGACCTCAATCAGGATTGAATGTCTATTTGAATTACTTTTAGTGGGAGCAGTTTGCATCTAGCCCAGAAAGGACAATCAGAATGGCCTTGTCAGCTTTAGATGGTTGCTTAATATTAGTATTTTCAAAGGTCATAGCACTGGAGTTGTGTACACCGTCTTTTGGATCATGATATGTGTTAGGTATATATCTTGGGTAAGTTGAATGATTTGGGGTAGGGGGTGCATTACTTGGACTTCCCAATATATATCTGAAGTATTTTTACAACTTAAGGTTAATCAAGTGTTTAACTCTGGATTATGAACCATTTACTGAGAGGTATTGGCTATTCTAGTGGAATCTTGCTATTTCCTGTGTCACTTAACATTGTTTGGATGACCAGTATATGCATTCAAAATATTCATTAACTCTTACTTAGCACGTAATTTTGAAAGTGTTGACTATAATTGTTTTTTTAAAGACTAGGTCTTGCTATATTTTACCCGGGGAACCGCAGGCTCATTTTGCCTGGGGTACCCCAGACTCAAGCTATCCCCAGTCCCAGCTTTCCAGGTAGCTGGGGTGCGTGCCACCATGCCCAGCTATTTTTTTGAAATTAGGTCTCGCTATGTTGCCCTGGGTGGGTCTCAAGCCCGTGGACTCAAGCAATTCCCAGTCTCAGCCCTGCTTTGTAGGCTGTGGTTAAAAGCATGCGCCACTGTGACGGGCTTGACTATTTTTTAAAAGACTGAATTAAAAGTAGATATTTAGGATGAATACTGTGAAATTTTAAATTCTACTTCAAGATTTCAAATAGATTAATATTGTAAGCCTCAATTTAGTACTTGAATGTAACATGTTCTTAAATTTTGTGTTTAACCTGAAAATCTTTTTCTATTGTAAATTATATTTGGACTAAAAAGGTAGTATGTTAAATATGAAGAATTTTACATAGTGAAAGATAGCACATCAGTAGTCAACCTATCTTTCTTCTTACATTTGAAGTTATGGTGCCTCATCATAATGCAATGTAACCCAATTCAAATTCAGATTCTTAAATTGTTCAAAGCCTGTCTACAGTGCTCTCCCGCTATAGATGTAAAATTGTGAAAAGTGACTGTTAGTCCTAAACTTTCACTTCTCTCTTTTTCTACTGCACTTTGATAAAGTCCTACCTGTTTATCCTACTCCTCTTAGCCCTTTCTTATTCTTCCAATTTGATCTTCCTATATTTGCATCTTAACTCACCTTTCTGGAACATTTAGCTTTCTTACTTCTGGTCAGTTTGACAAATTACCATGCTTAATCACCTCTTGTGCTAAAATTAATTCAGGGAACTTTTCGCATCTTCCATTAAAAACTGACACCACATGTGACTTGTGAGTTTATACAAAATAACCATGTGAAATCATTTGTTCTTAACATCATTAGTAATAATGGAATTGGCTGACTTAGGCAGGGGGCTTATTTGTAGCTTGAACCATTTACATATTAAGTAGAAATCTGCTCTTGCAAATTTTAGTCTTTTGGAAGTTCTGTAGCTCATTTTCATTCAGTCTTCATGATTCATTCAGTCTTCATGACAGTTTCCTTATTATTCTTGCTTGCTTTCCCGGATACTCTCTAGTTTATCTTTGATGCGTTTTTAAAGAACTCTACTCTAGATTTGATCTTATCACCACAGTGTAGAAATATAGAAAAGAATCTTTTCTTTAATTATGATTCCTAGTAGAACTTGGGAGACATTATTCCTTTTAGTATGTATATTACTCTGCTTGAAGCATAGGAAGTGTATAATATATGTCAAAACCTTGTTACTGAAATGTTAACAGTTATTTTTCTCAGTTTTTCTCTGCTGCATGAAAATAAAAAAAAATTAGTCATTTGAAAATGATGTATTCTTCCTTGTGATTCTGTGGCCTGGTTAGTGTCTGTTGGATAGTTCATAAATGGTATTGGCTGCATTGTGCATTGCTCCATTGAGCTGGAAGTTTACTGGGACTGAGTTGGCCTTTTCAGCAGTTTTTTCTTTTTCTTTTTTTTTTTTTTTTTGGT
>PVHY01009288.1:0-16041 GCA_004024945.1 Uropsilus gracilis | reverse complement strand
CAGGAAAATTAGAAAGAGGTGACTAAAATTCTCTTATATAGTTAGCTTTTGAACTAAAGTGTTAGCCACGTTAATCTTTAAACCAATCTTTTTTGCTTTTTGTTTTCTTAGTTTCCTGGTCTAAGATCATTAGAGAATTTGATAAAACAGAAATTTGCTCTTAATCTCTCAGCTGCTATTTTAATTACCGATAAGAATTAACCTAGGTTTAAAAAAAGATACTTTTAGGGTTACAGAAATCATTGCTCATAAAAGGTAGATTATTAATTCTGGTAACTATACTGACACCTTATGTAAATAACATCTATAAAATTTTTGGTGTGTACTTTTTAAACTTTTATGTCTTCAGTGATTGACCCTTATTAACTAATTGCATGTTTGTAACCTTCATCTTTAATTACGTCTTTAGATAATGTCACTGAAACGTGATTAGGCAGTGTTAGTCTTAGGTTTTGGTTGTATTCCCTGCTAGATCTCTTATCCATAAACTTAGAGACTGTTTTGTTCAGTATTATATTCTCAGTCTACTGTGAGTTGAGTATTTGCAGAGTAAGTGCATGTGAAAAATACTGTCTTTTGAGTTCATAGTCTGACCTTTTTTTGGCCTAGCTAATCAGAAGTAGATTTGCCCTTAAAAAATATGGATAATCAGTTTAAGCACTGACTTCAAATCCATTATATATTCTACCATCTCCAATAGTTGGATGAATTATGCATTTCATATTAACAGATAACAGTTTTAAAGATCTGGGCATTTCTGAAATGCCCAGTGAAAAACATCCATTTACTATTCAAAAATGGAACAATCTTTTGCTCTTTGAGAGACAGTTTCCCAGAGTAACCATAGTTGTAAAAACAGTATGAAATTCTTGTTTCATATGAAACAGACTCTTAAAGTTGAGAGATCTTTGAATATGAAAGGTATGCGTATGTTGCAATAAAGCTTTTTTTCTAAATCAAAATATTATAATTTCAGGTCAGTAATTTCAGATACTGGCTAACATCACCCCCAACCCCTTTCTGAAATATAGTTCACCATGGCCTATCTGGGTATCTGAAACTTAAAGTAGGAAGAGGGGGAAAGCTGAATTAAAGCTTATCCACTCATCCCTACCATTGCAAAATAATAGAATGAACATACAATGTTCAAACATTATTTAAAGGAATTTCTCAAATTCTTGCAGGTAAATAGGTGTTACACAGACTAAACTATTGGTTGACCTCCAGAAGAGTAGAAGCCAAAATTCGATACTCTTTTTAAAAATTGACTTATTTCAGGATCGTTCTTATTGAAAATTGGCTTTCACCTTGATGATTAGTATATTTAAAATGGAAATGGGGGTGGTGACAGTGGGTTTTAAAGATACAGCTAAAATTCCAGTTCACCACTGGGATTTTTTCTTCCTTTAAAAGGAAAAAGTCACTCTTGTGCATCTTCCTGTACTATGATTGTCAACAACTTTTACTTTAAATTGATTGTAAGATACTATTACTCATGTGATAGGATTTAAATCAGTTTGAAGTGATTTAGTTTTAAAAAGAAGTACATAACTGGGCATGGTGGTGCGTGCCTGTAAGCGGCAGCCTAGGAAGCCGCGGCGGGGACCAGGGATCGCAGTTCGAGTGCCGCTTGGGGCAACGTAGCGAGACCTAGTTCCAAAAAACTAGCTGGGCATGGTGGCACACGCCTGTAATCTCAGCTACCTGGAAAGCTGAGACTGGGGATTGCTTGAGTCCATGATAGCCCCGGCAATGTGAGCCTGCAGTTCCACTGGCAAAAATAGCAAGACCTAGTCTTAAAAAAAAAAATACAAGGCATAAAATTTTACCTTGTCTGAAGTTATCCGTAAACATGTATCGATTTTATTTGAGACTAGGTCTCGCTATTTTTGCCTGTGGAACCGCAGGCTCACTTTCCCTGGGGTACCAGGGACTCAGGCAGTCCCCAGCCTCAGCTTCCCAGGTAGCTGGGATTACAGGCGCGCAGCACCACGCCCAGCTATATTTTTGGAACTAGGTCTTGCTACGTTTACCCGAGCAGGACTCGAACCGCGATCCCTGGCCTGGACCGTGGCTTCCTAGGCTTCCGCTTACAGGCACACACTACCATGCCCGGCCTAGATTCTTAAAAGGTCTCGTAATGTTCTTTCTATATTAATGCCTTGATTGCCTTAAAAATGGAAAGTTTACCAAATTGTTAGTAAAGTTATGCTTTTTGTATAAATTGACACATGCAGTCTTTATCAGCATGTAAATGTAGATATTTACAATCAGCATGTAGATAGCACTTTTGGAGAGCAAGTGTTCAAATGCATCATCGTTAAATGATAAGCTGAAGACTGAGTTTGAAATACTGCTGAGCAAAACCTAGTTTGGAACAACATTCACAAACTTCTGCTGAATTTAATAATTTTATTTCAATGGATAGTTATTGCAATTTCAGAAATTTAGACTTGTGGTATGCTTTTGAAATACAGATAAATTTCAGTTTTTCATAAATGTTTTATTCTTATGACTGCTTCTTTTCTTCCCAAGTCGCTTTTGGAAAAGTTCTTGATCCCCAATGCTTCCCAAGCAGAGAGCAAAGTCTTCTACTTGAAAATGAAAGGAGATTACTACCGTTACTTGGCTGAAGTTGCTGCTGGTGATGACAAAAAAGGTATGCTTTATTTCCCCCAACCTGTTAAGCTTGTATTAAATAACAGTGCAGAAATAGTCTCTTTCTAAAATGTAAACAATTCTCTGTGGGTGATGTCCTTTTTTTTTTTGAGACTAGGTCTTGCTATTTTTGCCCATGGAACGGCAGGCTCACGTTGCCCGGGGTACCACAGACTCAAGCAATCCCCAGCCTCAGCTTCCCAGGTAGTGGGATTACAGGCGTGTGCCACTACACCCAGCTATTTTTGGGGACCAGGTGTTGCTGTGTTGCCCCGAGCAGGACTCAAACTGATCCCTAGCCCCAGCCACTTCATATGCTGAAGCTTATAGGCGCGTGACACCGTGCCTGGCTCTTGTGGGTGTTGTCTTTTAATTGCTTTAGAGTGCTACTTGAAGAACAATAATTTCTTTCGATATGCGGTTCTAAATCTACTGCCTAATACTGAAAAGCCAAGTTTGTGCATAGGGGGTGTTTCCCCACAATTTTAGACAATAGTGGTCACAGCATGACTGTACGGTATTGCAGACTAATTATGAAAAATATGATACTGAGACTGTTAAAGCCAAAAGACATAAGTATTCTCAAAAAGGTGTAAAAAATAGCCTGCAGTATGTCCTAGTGCGGCCCAAAGCTAGTAAAACATGGACCATAAATTTTAGTACCTAAAAAAATGTAAAAAAGGCAACACCGTGACAACATTATTTCTTCCAATGTGGTCCGTAATACACCAGTGCTTACAAAAGTTAAATTCAAATAAAAGCAAAAAAAGAGCTCCCTTGCGCTAATAAAATAAAATAATGCTGTCAAGCCCCACAAGCAAAAATTCCCCACGCATAACCCCGAAGGTGGGGGAGAACTCAGCCAGTCCCGGAAAGCCAAAAAAGGCTTTCCGGCAGCAGCAAAAATGACCAAGCTGCCAACAGCAAAGCTTTTTAAACCCACAGTGCCCTGGCCAAACTGTAATAACAAAATAAAGACAAAACCCAGCTCTATAGCTGCAAAATATTCAAAATTGCTGAATAGTGTAGCCACGCTGCAATTAAAAAAAACAAAACAACTCAGTAAAACAAAAGGCCTCCTTGCTAAAACTTTTCCCGTAACCGTAAAAAAAAAAAATTGTTCAAGGTCAAAATCGTACCAGGCATAAACCCTAAAACTACAATATTCTTCACAAAGTTCAAAAGTCAGTTCTCAACAGAGACAAGGGGTGTTTTTGTTTCCGAATATGAGAGAAGAATCCCACTTTTAAAATCTGAGAATCTTGCTCAGTTAAGGTTGCTGTAGCTTGATGTTTCCGAAGTTTAGATATCAAAGCTTTGGTTTTTGAGCACTGAAGATGAAGCACAGCTTTTATCAATACATTTTATGTTTTTTAGGGATTGTGGATCAATCACAACAAGCTTACCAAGAAGCTTTTGAAATCAGCAAAAAGGAAATGCAGCCAACACATCCTATCAGATTGGGTCTGGCCCTTAACTTCTCTGTGTTCTATTATGAGATTCTGAACTCCCCGGAGAAGGCTTGCTCTCTTGCAAAGACAGTATGTGTTTTAACTTTTTTTGTCAAAATTTAGAAATGCTTACTATTTGAATACTGAAATGTACTGTTTTCCTCATAGGCTTTTGATGAAGCCATTGCTGAACTTGATACATTAAGTGAAGAGTCATACAAAGACAGCACGCTAATAATGCAATTACTGAGAGACAACTTGACAGTAAGTACATAGTATATTGTTAGTGGCTAATATGGTTGAAAAACTATGGATTACTGCAAGTACTATTTTAATAAATAGAAAATCCTATCTGATGTAAAAACTATGGGGGGAAGCACTTTACAGAAACTGGAATATACCAGGGACTAAAAATATATTCTTAATATTAGTTGTTTTAATTTTTTAATCCATGGTTTTGGACTCTGTTACAAAGGGGTTAGATTCTAATACCACAGTGTTTTTTGATGTTATATTGATTTTTAAATGTCATTAAAAGGGTTTGTTTTTGTCTATAACAGTTAACCTCCATGTTTCTGTAATGGTGGGTTGAAAATACAATAAAATTTTTTAATACTCTGAAGAATCCAAATTTGGGAAATTTGTTTTCCCAACCTCTTGGTAAAAAAATGACTTGTTACAGAAGGTCATGATTGACCTTAATGTGCTTTCAGAGTAAAGGAAGGACCGGGATAGCATCACACATACATATAGAAAGTCCTTAGTAGTGTCAACCTATCTTAAGTAGTGTTTATGCTTTAGTTTGTCTCTATTTGAATTAAGATCCAAATAAAATGACACATTACAGTTGGGTTAATATGACTTCTTTGTCCTATTCTTTGAAGGTTTTCCTTTTCTTTGAAGGTTTAACACTTAATAACCTATCAAACATTATACATCATGTATACCTTTTATTTCTTCCCACTTTAATTCTAGTCCACTGTAGTTTTCTATGAACCAGTTCTACTTTATAGATTATGCTCAGCAAGACTTAACAGTATTGTGTATACCTGTTTATTATTTTAGAAAGTGTAATTGGGAACAACCCAAAATATCTGTGAGATTTTCTCCCTTTTTTGGAGGGGGGAGTGGAGGGGACTAGGTCTCACTATTTTTGCCTGTGGAACCGCAGGCTCATGTTGCCTGGGGTACCACGAACTCGGTGATCCCCCAGCCTCAGCTTCCCAGGTAGCTAGGATTACAGGTGCGGGTCACCATGCCCAGCTATTTTTTGGGACTAGGTCTCGCTGTGTTGCCCCGGGCGGGACTCGAACTGCAATCCCCAGACCCTACCGCGACGCCATAAGTTGTTGTTTACTAGCATGTGCCACCATGCCCGGCAAGATTTTCAGCCAAGATATTATGTTGTAGTTTCATAGAAAGTTATGAATATTTCCTCAAGTGAAAGGGCATTTGTTAACTAAATTTACCATTTTATTTTTTATGGTTTGAAGTGAAGATAGTTGTCATTCAAAGAAATTGAACATTGAGCTCTAGTAACTCATGACATCGCTTTTTGAGAGGGCCTGAACCTAATATATGCTCGGCTAAATTTTCTTAATCAGTATAGCATAAGTAATGTACTGAGACAGCTGAATTAAAGAACATCAAAGGCTGGGCACGGTAGCTCGTACCTGTAAGGTTCAGCCTATGAAGCGGCCAGAGAGCTAGGGATCGTGGTTTGAGTCCCGCCTGGGGCCCATAGGGAGACCTAGTTCCAAAAAAATAGCTGGACGTGGTGGTGTGTGCCTGTAATCCCAGCTACCTGGGAAGCTGAGGCTGGGGATTGCTTGAGTCTGTGGTACCCCAAGCAATGAGAGCCTGCAGTTCCACGGGCAAAAATAGCGAGACCTAGTCTGTCTCAAAGAAAAAAGAACATCAAGATCCTGATTCTGTCACTCAGAACCTTGATTAGAACCACCTCTTATGTTTAGATATTTAGTAGAACATATTTAATAGGTTGTTTATCCCTAATAAATAAAACTAGGGTGTAACTTGGTGGGTAAAAAAAAAAAATTCCACATGGGGTTTTAAACCTCTCCTTTTTCATGTATATGCAGTATGAAATGGAAGGTTATCTTGGATTGATTTTTTTTGTTGTTGTTGTTCTTAATACAAGTCATGCAAATACACAAAGGTGTAGGTTTTTCTAAGCTGCAAAAGTCTAGTTTATATATTAGTTCAGACTGGATCCTGCTTCTTGAATTTCATGGAGTATGGGGTTCTCTTAGGAGTTGAGAGTCTATAATACACTCCACTAAAGAAAGTAGTCAATTTGAGCATGGGCCAAATTAGATGATTGAGTTTAGTGGTTTAGTTACACTAAACTTGGACATCGTTCTCATATTGGTGCTTTGCAGAATGACCTGATGTTTTGAGAGTGCTGATACTTAGTTTTGAAAGTCATTCAGCAAAAACCGTGGTCATATTTGACGTTCTGGTATGTTGGTATGACATAATAAGTTTTTTTCCAAACTGAAAAATACTGAAAAATATTCTCCTTCTTTCACCAGTTGTGGACATCGGATACCCAAGGAGATGAAGCTGAAGCAGGAGAAGGAGGGGAAAATTAACCAGCCTTCCAACTTTTGTCTGCCTCATTCTAAAATTTACACAGTAGACCATTTGTCATCCATGCTGTCCCACAAATAGTTTTTTGTTTACGATTTATGACAGGTTTATGTTACTTCTATTTGAATTTCTATATTTCCCATGTGGTTTTTATGTTTAATATTAGGGGAGTAGAGCCAGTTAACATTTAGGGAGTTATGTTTTCATCTTGAGGTGGCCAATATGGGGATGTGGAATTTTTATACAAGTTATTAATGTTCGGCATAGTACTTTTGGGTACATTGTGGCTTCACAAGGCCAGTGTTAAAACTGCTTCCATGTCTAAGCAAAGAAAACTGCCTGCATATTGGTTTGTCCTGGTGAAGAATAAAAGGGATAATTGGTTCAGTCAAAGGTGTAGTTACTGTGGGTACTTTTAAGATTTGGAGCACTTAAGCTGTAGTGGAAACAGATATCCCATGGATATTACGTGTTAGAACATGTTTATCTGTGGAATACTTCACATGCACACCTTTGCCTACAGCTGCGGAAAAGTGTTCATCAAGTTGTGACCCAGTTTTTTCTGGTTAAGGGCAGATACGGTTCACATTCCATTATTTGTAAAGTTACCTGCTGTTTGCTTTCATTATTTTTGCTACACTCATTTGTATTTAAATGTTTTAGGCAACCTAAGAACAAATGTACAAGTAAAGATGCAGTAAAAATGAATTGCTTGGTATCCATTACTTCATGTATATCAAGCATAGCAGTAAAACAAAAAAACCCATGTATTTAACTTTTTTTTTAGGTTTTTTTTTTTGTTTTTTTGTTTTTGTTTTTGTTTTTGCTTTTGTGATTTTTTTTTTTTTTTGATACTTGCCTAACATGCATGTGCTGTAAAAATAGTTAACAGGGAAATAACTTGAGATGATGGCTAGCTTTGTTTAATGTCTTATGAAATTTTCATGAACAATTCAAGTATAATTGTTAAGAACACGTGTATTAAGTTCATGTAAGTGGAATAAAAGTTTTATGAATGGACTTTTCAACTACTTTCTCTACAAGCTTTTCATGTAAATTAGTCTTGGTTCTGAAACTTAACTAAAAGAAATTAATACATTTTTGGACAATTATTCCTATTCCCTTTTGGCAGCTAATGGGCTTTTATCAAGTTTAAATACAAAGTTTATTATAACAAACTACTACTAATACTACTACTGTTCCCACCCATGTTCCATATCTCCCCCCAAAAAAAGTTTTCAGGTTTTTGGCTTTTGGGGTGTTTTTTTTTGTTGTTGTTGTTGGTCCATCTCCCACCCTCCCCTCCCCCCCAGGCAGGGGGGATTGATTGATAAAAATAATGTGGTCCATTACAAAATTTTTGGTATGCAGCATTTTGTAACTTAGGAAGCCACAATATTCTTGGCCCATCATGACATTGGGTAGCATTAACTGTAAGTTTTGTGCTTCCAAATCTTTTGTTTTTAAGAATTTCTTGATACTTATACCCTGCCTTCAATTTTGATCCTTTATTCTTTCTATTTGTCAGGTGCACAGGATTCCTGTTTTTAGCCTTCTGTCTTGTCACCAGCCATTCTTATATGGTGGCCGTTGTACTTGGAATAAAGGCCGCATGATCTTTCTGGCTCCACTCAGTGTCTGAGGATACCCTGCTTTCCTTTGCTTGCATCCCACAAACTATTTCCCTCATCCTATTTACTGTAGCAAATCTCTCCTTAGTTGATAAGACTGTTTATCTCCTTGTAACCTCCCTATCCTGAATGGTTTGTTATTGTCTACCTTTAAAATCCTTTTCCTCTGGTTAAATAATAATGATGGGTCTAAGTTATACTCAAAGCTCACCCTACAGACTATTTCCTCAGTACCTTGCAGAAAACACCAAACAAAAATACCATTTTAAAAGAGGTGTATTTTTTTTTTTTCCATTTAGAATGTAAGCTCCTCAAGAGCAGGGACAATGTTTTCTGTATGTTCTATTGTGCCTAGTACACTGTAAATGCTCAATAAATATTGATGATGGGAGGCAGTGAGTCTTGATGATAAGGGTATGAAAATGAAATTCCAAATGTTTTGTTGCTATCTTAGGTCCCCAGATTAAATTGAGAAATCGCCTTTTGGGACAGTTGTCCCAAATAATTACATTCAAGTTAAAGTGCAATGGAACCCCTACGATCTTCTGAGGAGAAAAGACCTTGCATTTTGAGACAACAATGCATCTTCACTTCTATTTTCTTCTGACCCCAAAGACACAGTCATTTTATAGCTAAGAATTAAGCTAGTCTGAGGAGAAGGATCTCATTCAGTTAAATTATAATAAAATCTAGTTTGTCAACATCTGCCTATTTATGTGCATCAGCATCAGTTGTCCACTAAAACTAGTTTGATTGTGAAATAAATTATGGTAATCATTGATATTAGCTGTTAATGTTTCCTTTTTAGTGCCCAATAGGTTATGGCCTGAGGTTTTTTCCTTGTTTTTTGCCTTGGAATTTGAGGGGTTTTTTTGTTATTGAAGTTTTGTGTCTAAGCTATGTATGTTTTTTGTATGCATGGTGGTGTCAGGAATGTGGAGAAACCAGTGATGTTTTGTGTGTGCAGTATTAGAATTGTCAAAACTGTTGATCAGCTAAAAGGGTGAGCCTTTGCTGCAGCTCAGGCCTATTGTCCTCACTTCTAGTTAACAGCTCTGTTCCTCCATGGAAATTGAGACAAAGGAGGGAGGAACATGTATGAAAGAAATAGGTGACTTATCTGGCTAAAAATTGATCCCCTTTTCTATTTCACTTACGAAATAGTTAATAGTCATGCTGTGGCTCAGAGCATTTCAAAACTAGATTTGGAAGCTGTGGTCTTTGATCATTTATGATCAGGCTTCATCTTGGGCGTGAAACCTGGATTGAATGATTAGGGAACTCTTATTAATGGTCATAAGTTGACATGTTCAACTCCATACATTCTGCAGATTATCTTTATTTGTATGGAAATGAGTCAGTCATTGCATGAAAACCTCTACAATGTAGTAGGAGCTTTCTGACTAGTGCTGTGTGCTCAGATAGTACACATTCCAGTAGGGGAAGGTTTCGTAAATTGATGTAATTTGTCATGCCACGTGGAATGTTCGGATGGAATTGAAATTCCCCGGCGTTTTACTGGCAACTGAGATTAAATTGTTGGACTTTTCTAAATGTGAAACTACATAAAACATTTACTTGATCTGCTGCCATTAATATTGGGTTAATTTAACTCGAAATTAATGAGACCTAAAAAGATTGCTGGATCTTTGTAAGTTTTATTTATTTTTAGAAACTTCCTAATTTCCTTAAAGGAAAATTGTACTCTTGGGTGGCAAAATGGTGGTCAAGAACCCATAATGGTAGATCTAGGAAACTAATGTGCAAAAAAGGTTGGTTGTAGTAACTAAGCTGACCTCAAACCTCATTGATAGCCCTGTTGTGCATCTAGAATAGACACTAGTACTGGAAGCATGCTCTGGAAGCTTGACGTCTCGGTGGCGGTATAATACGTGACCTTTCACATCTCAGATTAATGCATGACCTCTTGGGGATTTGAGCCTACCTGTGTTGTATTAAAGTATTGATGCTGTTCATTTAATGTGCAGTGGATTTCCAACTAAAGCTGTTGTTTGATACTCTGGGCTGCCTTGCCAAACGGAAGTGGAAGTATGTTTTGAAGCAGCAGATCCAGGTTACTTTGTGTATTTTTGTTGGTAAAATCTCATTGGAAACAAAAATGATTGCGTAAGTACCTGATCTGCTACTCAGCTGGATCCTTTGAAGTCTTCTGTTTGACTGTCAAACCCCACATGTATCAGAACTTGAATTACTGGGTTAGCAGTTAACAGACTACCTATTTGGCAGATACTTGGCACCTGTCCTATATTGTTACTATAATATGTGCTAAGTTTATATAAGGCTTTCCACCTAGCAGGCCAGACAGTTTTGGTGCTGAAATCAAAGGAATGAATATATGTAAACCCGGATACTGTCAATCCCAAATGGTGGCAGAGACCTGGATATTTAGATGCATCCATTTTTTTGTGCTTAATACTCCTAATTAAGATTTCTGAAAACCCAAGCACATGCAGTCTAAAAACTTGTGAATACATCAATTTCTAATTTTAGAACTTAAAAACATCAATATCAGGTGCTTGAGTTTTAAAACACTGGATGTGGATTTGGTTCAGTTACCTGTTCAAGTGTTTAGGGGAAGGTTGTTTTGAGTTACTACTTGGAAAATGAATGCGATCCAGACAGGTTATATATACAACATGTACAAAGGTAAAGATGAACTAAAAGGCAGCTTTTAAGCACACTCAAGTGAGATTGAAGTGGTGAAGTATGGTGCTTTCTAAATAATATATGACTTTTTTCACTTAATGCCAAAAAAGCCAAAGCCAAATTCCCAGTAAGTCAAATCCAAATGTCTCCTGGGAGGAAGATGGAAAGCACTGATCACTCAGTGATATGGTAAAATTTTAGTAACAATCTTAAGTGAAAAAACAGCCCCAGTAGACTGCATCGGCAGTAGCACACCTTTATAACAAAAACTAAAATCTTGCTAGGCAGATGTGTGATAAGACTATATGTGTAATTGATAAGAGTATCAGGGATATGGATGGCAAATAGAACTAAAAGGTTAAATTACCTATGTAGTTTAATAAAGAGATCCATTCAAGGAACAAGGATGAAATAATGATTATGATTAAGCCAGTTCTGGACACAGAAGTTATTAAAACCTAAATGTAAAACTGCATTGCTGAAAAATTAGTCCTCTTATGGCTTGACTAGTAAAAAGGTGGATTGACAGGAAACACAAAAAACAGTCACCAAGTCTTATCTGGGTATAACTAAATGCACACAGCTTGTCAACAGAGACTTAAAATTTGCTACCTATTCACATCCTAAAATTGTCCAGATGTCCCTTTGATCTAACACTGGATAAAGAAGCAGCCAAGATCAGCGATTGGGTCGGAGGAAGGACTGGGCCAGGATGACTTCTGAAACACCGGTGGGAAGTGGGAGTCTTTAAATGAAAACACAGTAAAGTCTCATAGCACAGTCTGTCCTTGTAGAACCTGAAGACTTCCATGTCATATGAGCCAAACCACTTAAATTTAGCATGTTTTAAGGATCTTCACTTAACCTTTTGAGACGTGTTGTGCTCAGTTCTAAATCACAGGCATTTCCTAGTACACCCCATGTATAGATTTTTAAAATTGAATTCAAGAGTTCTATAACTTGATTTATACAGGAAAAGTCAATTCACTGACGAGTGTACAAAATCTGATCTTCAAGCAGTACTAGATCAAATATAAGTAGGTGGTTTGGCCTTTTACTTTTTCCTTTCCCAGGATTTGCAAGGTGTTCAGAAAATCATTTTTGGAATCCTTTGTTCATCTTTAGAAGAACTTTATTAGGACAAAGTTGAAAAGCTGAAAAAATTGGAAATGAGAGAGTATCTTTGGAGAAAGTGTTAGAATACTTGGCATTTTCCTTTCACCATTACCTACTTGCTCAAGGGAGGGATGGAGGAGTACTCCAATAGAACACCTCAAACTACTGCGGACTCGAGTCCATCTGGCACAGAGTGATGCCAGACCCACTGGGAATCTCAAAGTCAATTTTATGGGTGTGCCAGTGGCAGTGGGGAGAAATACCTGCATTTGAATGGCTTGCTTTCAAGGTTTGTGGAGGCAAAGAATGTGGGCTTGTCTTCAGTAACCCAGTATCAAGAACAGAAAAAGGGGCGACCTGGATGGGCTCCACACATGAGTGAGGTGAAGTCAGCCGGGAGCTGGCAGAATGTGGTGAAGAAATAACCAGTGACTGTTCTTCAAAGAATTGGTGAGTGACTAAGAAGGTTGACTTTAAAATCTTGTCATGTTCAGAGGAGAGCAGGACTAGTTCCTTTCAGATCCAGTTAAGTAAGACCTTTTCTGCCCTTACCCAAGAGCAACCCTGGTAGAGCCAGTGCGGTGAGCGGTGGAGGGAAGGCTGCATGAGGTAAAGACAGAATGAAACTGACCACAAGTGCTACCAGCCATTGGGTCACAGAAAGGAGAGGAGCTTCAGTAAGAAACTCAGCTAGATTTTCAGCCATTAGAAAACTCAGCAAACTGAACAGTGACCAGGGTTAGTCTACAAATGATCTGAGGGATTAATACACTGAAAATTTGAACAAAAAGCCAATTAGAAGAAAGTATAAAAAATGCTCAGTATGATTAAGAAGACGAAAGAATAGAAACCAAAAGGGAATAAAAAATACAACCTTGTTTACATCTTTTAGCAAATACAAGAAAGTGAGTACTCATCAAAAGAAATATGCTTAACTGAATTTTAAGTGATTTAGGAGTTAAAGCCTTCCCTTTTTTGGTTAGATAATTTTTTTGTTATAATCTTCATACAATATTGGTCATGTTTTTATGGTTGTATTGTACCTGTTATTCCCCCCTCCCCCCCCTTCCACATTCCCCACTCGGGCCACTCCAACTTCTTTTGCTGCATGCCTTTGGTCCATGTTTTGGCCCACTGGTCTTTTTTCTGGAACTATGTCCTTTTTTATTTCTTGGGTGTTCATTATATAGCCTTAACCATAGAAGTATACTTTTAAAATTCTTCATAAGGGAATTATATCCAATTTTATAAACCAGTGCTATAATAAAATTTTACAGGAAAGTTGCAAAAATAAAAAATTTTAATTTTTGAATACTCTTACCCAGAATTCCCAAGTGTCAATATACTATGTTTCTGTTTTCCTGAATTATTTGAGATTAGCGTAAATTGCTAATGTGGTACCTCTTTATCTCCTTACCTTCCCTAACCCACAGCTCCTAAAACCCTCAGAATTGTGAGTGATAAAGCTGCCTTAATTAAATTGGAAATTACCTAATTTTGGAATATACCTAGAAAGGGCCTAAGATGGCTGTATGTGTGCTGAACATGCACAGACTATTAAGTATAGCATGACGGGTATGTCCATTGTACTTACTTTGTCTTAGATAGTCTAAATAGCCTAGAGACTATTTAATGTCTGTAAATTATAAGCAAAAACAATAGAATATTAAGAAGATACCTGGCCAGTAGGGTACCTTGATCCAGCACCTATGGAACAGTAACTACAGGGAGGTCAATTTCCACCGTTAAGTGGAAGGAAAATCTGAAGATATGAACTTCCTGCAAATCCATGTGTAGCTTCCAGCAAAACTATCATTCAAGACAAAAGAAAGGTTAAAAAAGCAAAAATTAAAAGGATATGAAAGAAGTTTACTGAAGCAGTTATTATAAAGAGAAAGTAAATCTAGAGGTAACAGACACCTAAATTGTACAATGTGAAAGAAGAGGAGAGTGAAAATATGGCCCCTCAGAATGAGTTTGAGATCAGATCACCCAACAGGTCACAGAGACAGTCCATCACTTACTAACAGCAGCCGGACTTTCAAACAATCAACGAAAATCAATACATTAAAAAATGGAAATGGAACCTAGACAAAACGATAAGAAATGCTCTGAATATGATTTAGAAGATGAAAGAATAGAAACCCAAAAGAAAATAGAAAATACAACCTTATTAAACTTGTCAAAAAATAAAGGCCTGGGTATCTGCTAAAAGAACATGAACCCAGCACTTAAAAAAATTATATCCTCTGATTATTGCAGCATAACCTAAATACCTGCTGGTGGAAGATTGACTCTAGAGGCATGCCCACACAGCGGGTTTCTATTCATCCACAAGAAAGGTGGATGCTAACCATTTACAGCAAAATGGATGGAGTTAAAGGAATTATGTATCGTAAGACTGACAAATGTTGAATATTTACATAGCTCATGATTTGACAAAGCAAAATACTTAAAATCTAGCAGACACCAACAAATAGTCTTCTAATGGTAAGAAAGTGGGAGGGAGAAAGTGACACACGTTTAATAATGGTGGTGGGTGGGGAAAAGAAAGAAATGAGCCTTTGAACATTTCAAATCATGCTTTCTAGGTAACTGTGAGATAAACAGTAAACAGGAGTATGTCAGCGCTTGTTGAAATTTGTACCATTCTTTGGGACAACTTGATGATAAGTTAGGGTCCAGAAGAACATGCATCTTGTTGGGTTGGGAGAAAGCATATAAAGGAACACTCTCAAATGACTGATTGTCTTTTTTTTTTTTTTGGAGACTAAGTCTTGCTATTTTTGCCCGTGGAACCGCAGGCTCTCGTTGCCCGGGGTACCACAGACTCAAGCAATCCCCAGCCTCAGCTTCCCAGGTAGCTGGGATTACAGGCGCGCGCCACCACACCCAGCTATTTTTTTTTTTTTTTTTGGAACTAGGTCTCGCTACCGGCCCCAGGCGGGGCTCAAACCGCGATCCCTGGCCCCGGCCGCTTCTGAAGCTTACAAGCACGAGCCACCGTGCCCGGCACATGACTGATTGTCTTTTAAGGCTCCAGTGACTTGCCTATAGAAATCAAAACTTAGTTACTGCTCCTAAGCCATCAACCGGTGTGCAGTTTCTCCGTTATATTGTGGTTCCTAATTTCTTTCACCATGTCTTGAGGATCCTCAGGCATTAACTTCCTTTATCTTCTATTAGTTAAGAGTAACGATAGTCCAGGTTGCAAAAAAAAAACCCAGACTACACTTTTAGACCCAAAAGGAGAGTAACTGACCACCACAGCAGGTCTTAACTCTTGTCTCCCTACCTGCCCAAAGAGGGCAGCTATTACGAAATAGGGCAGGCAGCTCCAAGTGAAACTGGGTGGCCCTAACACCCCCACCCCAGATTATGGCATTTAACAAGGTACTCTGCTCCCATTGGCTGGTGGCAGTTAGCTCCCTTGAGGGAACTCTTCCCCCATTGGCTGGTGGCAGTGAGCCCCGCCTCCTTAAGGTGCTCCTCACCGATTGGCCGGGGGCGAGTGGGCTCCGACCAGATTTGGTGTGGCAGTTGGGAGCTGGGAGAGGTGGCAGTTGGAGGAGACAGGAGCAGTTGGAAAAAGGGAGTGGGACCAGAAGCAGGGGGTGAAAAGGCAAAGAGCAGAGACTAGGAGGAGATAGAAACCATTGGGAGAGGAAAGAGAACTTCTAGAGAGAGAGAACCTTTGGGGCCGGGCACGGTGGCTCGTGCTTGTAAGCTTCAGCCTATGAAGCGGCCAGGGCTAGGGATCGCGGTTCAAGTCCCGCTCGGGGCAACACAGCAAGACCTAGTCCCCAAAAATAGCTGGGCATGGTGGCGCACGCCTGTAATCCCAGCTACCTGGGAAGCTGAGGTTGGGGATTGCTTGAGTCTGTGGTACCCCGGGCAAAGAGAGCCTG